>VDFB02270651.1:541133389-541239958 GCA_007258455.2 Sequoia sempervirens | reverse complement strand
CCCGACTTCCTTCTGCTTGGCTAGTGCCTGGTGACTTTGATGTGGTTGTTCTCTTAGCCGGAACCTCTTTCCGACTCAACTGTGTCTCTGCAACTTCTCTGCCCTCGCCTGCCTGAGCTACTAAAAGACCATCAATGTGCACGTGCTGATATTGAACGATGATGTTTTAACTGCAGATTTAAAGGTGCCCGATGTTTACCTGATGACCTGTTTGCAGTGTGATCTGGTGGAGGACTTGTTTTCAACGGTCGAGTGATTTTAAAAGGCGACCACCCGATCTCTGCTGATCGACGGTCAGTTTTCAACCTAATCTCTGTTAGGGTTTTTGTCTATTCACGCGCGAAGATTTGTAATATTCATGGCGACAGTGAGTGGGTCGTTGGCTCCGCCGAACCAGCATTCATGGCGACGAGACTCTGCATTCAAGGACAGTATGGACACACGGATTTGGCGGCGGATTTGACATCGATTGCCTGGCTTCTTTCATGCGGGGGTTTCTTTCTTGTAGCAACCCAACCAATGACATTTATGAGGCCAGAGAAGTAGTTGATGAACATGGTGATTAGGGTTTTTCCTAGTCACCTGATGACATGTAAGGTCACCCTGGCTGGTTGCTTGTTGCTCTGCATGTTCCTATAAAGGGAAATTTCATGGCCAGTGCAAAGGGTTCGGCTCCTTGGGTTTGCTCCCTTGGTTTAGTTCCATTTTTCTGATTTTTGGCATTAGTCTGAGATAGACTAGGGTTTAGTCTTGAGTCATGATTTTGAGTCTTTGGTCTATGACTTTGATTTCCTCTGTAAATGTAATCAGTTAAGTAGGAATACATGAGGATGCTTATCTTTCATGCATATCATCAGATTTTCTCCACATTTGTAGGCTTTTAATCATTTGAATAAATGCATAAGGTTTTTTTGTTCATCTTCTCATACTTCATGGGATTGTGTTATTTGTTGATAGGTCTACTTCAAGGAAGCAGTTAAATCCTTTGAATATATAGCAGTGATTACTTGTTTGCAGGTTGGATTTGGTAAGAAGAGTCTGGTTGATACAAGAGCTTGATTGTCAGTGTAAGGCACTGATAGCTAATGTAAGGCATTAGCAAAACAAAATCCACTAATTGAGTCTAGTTTGCAGATGAATTCCATCTTTTTTATTTGACTCCATGACCCCGTATTAGGCACTGATCTGTTTGCAGCCTAGTTCCTCTCAGAAAACCTTTTAAAATTATTGAATATCTTTTGTTTAGTATGTTCCCTACCTCTTGGCTGCTTCAAGGTTGTGCTACTGAGAATCTAGCCCCATTTGAGGTCCTCAACGCTTGGCATCAAGAGTCATCTGCTATAAAAAACAATGTCTAGTCTTATTTGAGGCATTGTGTGGGTATACCCGCCCTAGTTCTATAGAGCCTAAAGTGTAGAAGATCTCGGTCTTTGACTGAATCTTGTTAGTTGGTCTAGGTCCTCTGAGCTGCCCTTGACTGAAGATGGCTACTCCATAGGTAGAATAGGAGACCAACCTGGTTGCAGCAGTAAAAACAACCAACAAGTTGCTCAACAAATCTGCTTGGATCTACAATTGATAAAGCATTTAGGCTCAGACCTTTCTTCCACACACAATTTTCTTCTCACTCACTCTCATGTATATTTCTCCACTTCAAAAAACCTTATATATATACAAGTATATCTTAATCATCAATTAGGTTGGCCTAATTAGATGAAAACAAAATAATCAAAAATCTCTTTGTCAGCACCATAAACTTTTTTATCCATGTAGTGCATTGCACCAAGTCAACTGACATCCATAAAACATAACTAGTCTCCATAATGTATTGCATATGCTAAGTCAGTCAAGACTAGAACACAATTCTCCAAACCAACAAATAATCCTCAAAGCAAACACCTTTTGGATCCAATAACACATTAATTTCCCATCATACCACCAACATAGAGACTATCAGCCACAACCACAACATAAGAATATTCACCTTAATAAAATGAAAATTCTCCCATACAGTATGCCAAGCAAGGAACACAGTAGAATATAGAGTTGAACTTTCTCAGAGATAACTTTCTGCTCACAACCAAAAGCTTCTCAAGATCCAAGATATAGTTTTCTGAATGAGTCATGATAACATGGATAAGAGATTAGATTCATATCAGATCTTGTGGTGATTTATGGACTCAAATACCAACACACTAATCCATCACAAAAGGGCATTACCGACAAAGAACAAATTTTAGTAAACCAAGTAGACTTCTCATAGAGTTATCACCATGTTGACATCAATGACAACATTGGAACAACCAACACAAACCATCCATACTTCATGCACATGTTGCAAGGCTCCATAATCCCAGTACAATTCACACACTAGTTGATACAACTTCCTCTACACTTTGTTAAGTATATAAACAATAGTATGAATTGATTCTCTCCAATAGAATTCTGAAAGATTTGCTTCTTTCATCATTGTTCTTGGAACTTCTTGAACAATCCGATTCTTTTTTTCAACTACTCATTCTGCTAAGGAGTTCTAGGGGAAAATAAATGCCTATTTATTCCATGATTCTCACAAAACATATTGAACTCATTAGAGGTGAACTCTCCACCTCTATTTGATCTCAAACAAATGATTTTCATATCCATTTCATTCTCAACTATAACTTTAAATGCTTTAAACTTATCCAGGGCTTCTTATTTTTCTTTAAGAAAGGTAATCCATGTCATTCTAGAATAATAATCAATCAATAGCATGAAATACCTACCACCTTGAAGACTTCTTACTCTGGTGGGACCACAAATATTTGTATGCACCAATTCCAACAGCCTGGTAGAAGATTGTTCTTTGACTTTGAAACTTCTTCTTGCTTGTTTTCCAATTTGACATTCCTTACAAACAACATTGATAGGATTTGTAATCTTTGGTAGATATCTCATAGCTTGAGTTGAACTTATTCTCACTAGGCTATAAAAATTGATGTGACACATTCTTCTATTCCATAGCCAACTCTCATTGATTTGAGTCATGAAACAATAATCATCAACACCTTTGAGCTAATAGATATTTCCAGTTGTCCTTCCAACAATAATCACAATTCTAAAGCCTTTTCTGATCTCACAACAATCATCTTGAAACATAAGATTGTACCCCTTGCTACACATGTTTCCAACACTAAAAGGTTATGCCTTAAGCCCTTAACATAGTAAAAATCATCAGTATTATGCTTGCCATAAAAACTGATTGAACCTTTTCCACATATTTTAGCAGATGTATCATCACCAAATCTAACATGTCCTCCATCATATTTTTCAAGTTTTAAAAACTTGCTCTTATCACATGTCATATGATTAGAGCATCCACTATCAATGATCCACTAGTTCTTCTCCTATCTAGTATGAAAAGTAGACACCAAAGTGCCTTTAGTTTTAGCAGTTACTTCCAAATCCCTTTCCTTCACACATCTCTCAGAGTTAGCAGAAATAGATTCATATTTTAAAGCCATGAACATTCACCATCGTCATTATCTCCATAATCAAATTCATCATCAGATATACTTGCATCTTCTCTAACATAATAACTTTTCTTAATTATCTTACCTTTGTTCTCCCTATTTTTTTAATTCAAAGCTCTGTTTGGACATCTAGAAGCATAATGACCTATCTTTCCACAACTAAAACATTTGAAAGGGAACTTACCACTATATTTTCTAGTACCCTTTTTCACTCTCCTTACAAATTTAGTTTCCACATCTTCAAGATCCTCATGATGTGATTCCATAGTCTTCTCTGATTTTCTAGCCTTAAAAGCAATCTCAAATTTTGGACTACTTGTTCCAAATTCTCTCATCTCAAAAGTAGCTAAAGAGCCATACAACTAATCAGGTATATTGATTCAAATTTTGTAATTCTTCAATAGCATAAATTTTATGACTATAAGCTTTAGGAATAGTTCCAAGTACCTTCTTTAACACTTCTTCTTCTTTCAGTTCTCCACCAAGACCTCTGATGCCATTAACAACTTCATCCACCTTTTTCAAGTAGCTTGTGATATTTTCATCTCCAAAAATTTGCAAGGTTTCAAACATGATCTTAAAAATTTTCATCTTAGCTTGCTTGATTTTATCATCTCCTTCATAAATGCTTTCTAGCTTCACCCAAATTTCTCTAGCATTTTTCAAATTCATATCTTTCACCAATTCAAAATTAGCAAGACCACTTAAGAGAGCATACCTTTCTTTACCATTATTTTCATAGGCCTTGATCTCATCATCAAGCCTCAAACCATTTGTAGGAGTAGTATATCCTCTTTCAACGGACCTCCAGATCTCAAATCCAAGAGAAACCAAAAGACCTTACATCCTTGTCTTCTATAGTGCATAATTTGGTCCATCAAATATATGAACATCTTTCTTGTGCACCATCCTAGATCTACCTCAAGTGGTTAAGCTTTCTTTTAAGGAACCTTTTTTTGACACCAATTGTTGAATGCACCAGAAAACTAATGGGGGGGTGAATTAGTTGTACCTTAAAACTTCAAAACCCTCAAAAACCTTTAGATCCACATTAATCCAATTAACCCTTAATCTGTTAGAATGATTTATCATGAAAACAAATAATAGAAATAGAAACACATCAACACCATGCACAAAGGAACACTAGATTATGTGGAAAATCCAAGATGGGAACAACCACTGTGAGGATTAACTCATAATATCAACACCAAATACAATAGGGCTCACTATCGTAAGGCTCATTTCCTAAAGAAAGAAAGAATCACTACCAAAGGCTCATGAATAGAATAGAAAAGAAGATAGAGAAGAGTGTTACAATGAGAAATATATCTCAAAGAAATAGAAAAATCCACCATAGCATCACCAACACCTTCGTAGTCTTTCTAAATAATTTTAGACACCTTTTGCTCATGACATTAAGTAATCTAACATATGAAAGCTCGTATTGCACTTCACAAGTTCACACCCTACAACTTTGTAATTTTCATAATACTCATCCATCTTATCATCCTCAACACCTCGACTCATATTTATATCATCTTCAACCTTAAAAACATTCTCCAAGGTCGACTATGCACCCCAATCATGCAAATTCAAATTAGGTCAACACCAAAACATTCTCGTAGTGGACAGGAATGAAGGTAGACCACAACACACCTTAGCTAGGACCTAAATCCACTCATACACACCATGCCATGCTTCCATAAATATCAAAGAAACTTTGAAAATAGTGTAAACACCCAAGATCAGTTGAACTTGTGTTAGCACCATTAACACTTAAGTGCACACTTCCTTAAATCCAAAGACAACTCATAGACAACATATAACATTTGAACACAATCTAGAATATTCCACAGACACCTTGAAATCCAAAAAATTCCTTCGCAACAACTTTTGTTGAAGAATGTACATACCCAGTACACTCAAATAACTTTGTCATACACTATAACTCAAGAAACCGACTTTCAAGGCACCAAACCATGAAAAAATTTCATCCAAAGAAAGATACACACTCTATCAACACCCTTCTAGATCCACATGACCTGAAACCATTTTGTGAAGAAATACAGAGCAAGAACATTTCTCCCAAACACCTTCGCAATACACAGTTCACACATTGGTGGACACAACTTCCTCTACACAACTATCCAACACACCAAATTCTAAATGAAACACCTATGAATGTATCCAAACTGCACAAGTAGATCTTCAACCCAGAATAACTGTGGAGAAAAACTAGAACACTACTATGCAACACTGAACACATTGCAACACAATGTTTCCTCTTTTTATTCAATTTTCTAAAAAGCACTTGGAAACCAAGCACTGGAGACATATCATTAACATCTTCAGTACTTTCTCATTACTACCAAGCCAACTACAACATAACAACTCAACCACATATCCATAAATAGAAGCTTATCAAAACAACACTAGATGTTGACACTGGTAGTTTACTAATAACATCATAATGAAACTAATCAAAGAATCAACACCAACTCAATACCAGCTGCATATCCTTACAATAAACTCCTCATATATTTGATACCAATGACAACACCAAAGCTTGTTGACATCATTGACAACACCAGTTTGCTCATACTTGCAACACATTGGAGTCTTGTGTATATGATGGCATTGACAAAGTCTTTAAAAGTTACAAGCTGCACCCACTATAAAAGAAAATAAGTGCAGAGAAAATAAGGTAATAGGAAAATTGTATGATATATACAGCTATTGAAGGAGGGAAAAATAAAATAAAAGAAAATAAGATAAGTGGTGGCTTAAGCAAAGTCAAATTTTAACAATAAAATTCCATCAATAAATATATAAGGAAGATTAAGGAGTTGGCACCTTGTGGAGAGAAGACAAAAAGAAAATAATGAAATATAAATTGTAGATTTGGATACCAAGGGCTGCGTAGGGGAGATGATAAGGTAAAACATAAATATAAAATGAATTGATGTGTGTGTAGAGAAAGTCACAAGGGCAACTGGCGAAAAATGAAGGAGAAGAAAAATGCAAGTCGTGGCATAGGGAGGATAGGTCGTGGAGTGGGAGGAGGAATCATGGCACAAAGGAGGTTTCATGGTTTAAAAACCAATAAAAAACTCAAGCTATCACATGTGTGAACAAATGAGAAAAAGGAAACAAGAAGAAGAAAAATAAATACAGATTGAAGTTGGAGAGGAAGAGTTTATGCCATATTTTGTGGTAGTATGGGAAAATAATAATAATAACAATGAAATGTCTCTTGCAGATAGAGCGAGCCACACCAGTTTCGGGAAGGAGTTGGGAATGTAATTTAAAAATTAATAAGTTATAGGTAAAAGAGAAACAAAATTAAAAGGAGGCGCCACACATAAACTAGTATTTGAATATAAATAGAAATTGGAAGAGGAATGTGATAGATTGTGCCATAAGTAAGAGGAATATGTGTAGATAAATAAAAATATGAGTTGCTTGGATCTGTGCATAGAATTGCATGTATGTGAGGTTTCAATTGGTGGAAATAAAATAAATTTTCCCTCAAATTTCTAATTGAATATTAATTTGACAAATGGAATTATCAAATTTAGTGTGTCGGTTGCAAAATTGTGAAATTGTTCAAAAGTTTGGGTTTGTGAAAAAGAGGAGTTTTTTTCATCATTTCTAAAAATGTGAAAAAAATAAAAAAATTGTAAATTATGGCATGTAGAATAAATTTACGATAAACACTAAAATTACAATAAATCTCCTAATATTGATGTTAAAAAAGCTAAAATTTGGACTATAAATTTATTATATGATCCTTATAATTTAATTTAAAAAATTTATGAAAAATATTGTATTAATTTGTGAGATATAGGAAAATATTCAAATCAAGATTTCATATCTCCTTTGTCCAAATTGTAGCTCTATAATACTTGACATAATCTATACATATAATAATGGCAATAATATAATGTACAATAGAGATAAGAAATAACACAAGAGATGTTTGTAGGTGAAGATGCCTTAATATCCAATATATATATAAATAGAATAAACCTTTTAGGTATGGTAACACCATGCATTACTCCTTATGGAAGAAGCCACTCAATAATATATTTTCAAGACAATCCAAACACATATTAGAATCTTCATATATCCCTCCAATGGTATCCACCTCCTTTAAATAGAACATCTTTTAATAACATAATGGAGGGGTAAACCACCCATCCTAATGTAGGCATATTCATTGTCTAATATATTAATAAGTTGTCCACATGCACCAATATAGCTAACTAAAGGGATGTGTGTCACATTTTGACATTTATATCTACCTAAGTACATTATAATATCATATCCCTAGGTACATAACATAATCTAATCATTTTAAGCAATGTGGTGTTAATTTATTTTCTAAAAGTGTATTGATTGAAAATATTTTTAATGTTTGTCAAAAGTGATAAAAAAATATGAAAGATAGCATGCACCATGAAGGTTCCATGGCCACTCCTAAACCCTAGTAGGAGCTACTACCTCTACACCCATATTAATATTTTTTAAACAAGAAAAACTTGGATGTTATTTTAGAATTGTGAAAGATGAAAAATGAATTAATTGTGATATAAATAAATGATAATAGGTAATTAATATATACAAATTGTGTGAGATTAAATGAGTATATTTTCTATGTCATGTTGTGAGATATTTTATTATTTACTTTAGAACATGACATATTTTATTATTTACTTTATGTACCTATTTGGAAATAGGTTCTTGAATGAATTTTTTGAGTGTTGAGTAATTACTTTTTTTTTGCTAGTGTGCCAATTGTAACATGTGTAAGTGAACCCATGTACAAAATATGAATTATATGTATACTTGTGTAATATTTTTGAGACAGTATTTACTCATATTTCTTCATATGTGATATTTTGGTTTGTGAAACTTATTATGTATAGTACTTTATTGGGGTCTAGTTACTCAATATGGATACTTTATATTGTGAATGGTGGAGATTCTTATGTGAATAAATTTTATGAACCAATAAATATGATGGTGGATATTAATTTGTATAAGTCTATGGCTATAGAAAATTATTTCATGGGCTCATAACTAGTGAATAGATATTGTATATTAATTTATATAAGTTTATGGCTATAGAAAATTATTTTATGGGTTCATAATTAGTGAATAGTTATGTAAAATATGCTTTTGGGTTATGTAAATGTTCTCATTATACTATGTAAAATTTTCTATTTGTTGGAATCAAGGAACACTGAGAGGGGGGTGAATCGGTGTTTTACAATTTTTAACTTTATTAATCTAATCCTTTAAGTACTGATAACATTCAACCAAAATAAAGATGCATGAACATAAGACGAATAACCACAACACCATAATACAAGGATTTTTACATGGAAAGCCTGTTAGGGGGAAAACCACGGTGGAGGTCAATCCACAATATTATCTGAGTATACTCAAAAAGAAAGTTTACAAAAATGGGAATGCACTTGCATTCAGGCACACTGCCTAGAGCTCACTTCTTAAAAACTGAAAGGCTCACTACCTTAAAAAAGGTTGGATTACTTCCAAAGGATTTTCATTGAGAAAGTAGCATCTACAAATGCCTGATTACAGTTTCGGTTAGGCTCATCAATCGAATTCTGGACCTTTTGATTGATTCTACTCTTTTGCTCTATTCTGCTTCAACTCACATCAAAAATCCTTAATGCACAAGTGAAACTATGCATAATTTCTCTACAATCCTTCTGGTATTCGCATACACACTAACACACTTCAAACATACATCAAAATTATTTAATTGATCACTTCTATATATCCACTACTAAGGATTTAATCCCTTCATGTCGACTTCAACAAAATAAGAAATATTTATAAGTTGTCGGCTCAAATCATGAATAATATTCAATGCACATCCACAACATAGTGAGGACCCAAATCAAAATGCCTAAACAAAAAAATACTTAAGCAATAACTCCTCAAATATCTGTGAAATGCTACATTCACCAAGTCAGCCTTCATACACTAATGAACATAAAATTAGTCAACCAGATCTTCTAACTTACACTCAAATTGATACAAGGAAACAAGATTTATAGATAACATAGATCATGCATTGAAAAATACCCCCTGAGATCCACAACACAAAATAATAACAGAAAATTTGTATATGAACTGAAGAACACAAATCTACTGGATGCTCTATCTTAGCTTAATAGATAACCATTGATCTTCAATTTTCCTATTGGTATGATCAAATGACGACGTGCGGATCTTACTAAAAAGGGTTTCCATCAATGAAAACACCAGAAAACATGTGCAGTGTCTCTTGCCAACAATATCCCCCTTTGGTATTGATGGAAACACTTAGTGAAAAATGACTAAGTGTCGAATCAGTACCAACATAAATTACACTGCCAACCAAAACTCCAAAAAGATCTTCATTTACAGCTCAAAACTAAAACTCCCCCTTAGATGAATATACATTTTCAGTATTTTATTCTTCTCCTTTAACATCAATGGCAAAGATGGGGAATCCATATACAAAACTTCTACAAACAAACAAAAACTTCAAACTACATATGTACAAACTTGTTTCAACAACTTACACAAACTTGAAAATATCTGCAAAATTGGTCTTGAATAGTTCAAGCTTATGTCCCAACCCTTCTTAAGACTCTCCAGAATAGTCATGTGACCACAGAATAAATAAGATTGCATCTCTACAGATTCAAGGTTCACTGGATCATTGACCGCCATAACAACGTGTGCTTCCTTCAATGCATTCAACATAGTTTTTGTCTTCGAACCAATTAGGCCTCTAAGTTCACAAGCTCTTTCCACAACTCTATCATTATCATGCTTCAAACTCTTTATCTTGTCAAGTAGGGATATAACTTGACCTTCTTGCTTTCCAATAGAAATAGTTAAAGGACCAAAGGCATTTTCTAAATAGCAACTAACTATTTCTCATGATCCTTAATCTTCTTCTCATTGTCCTCAGTAAGTTTAGACAAAGACAAACACAACTTATAGATCTTTCCACCTTCAAATAAAGAAATTTGAACATTCTTCACACAAGTAGCTAACAGATATTTATCATTAGCTATCATTCCTTTCAACCTACTGAACCTTTTGTCATCAAATTCCTTTTGTACCTTGACCAAAGCTGACTTCTCAAGTGACTCAAAATGAGTACTTATAGAATTAATAAGTTTCTTCAGCTCACCAGAGGAAGAACTAGATAAATCCCTAACATGAGTAGGAATGCTCTTCTACAAAATACTAGATGCAAGACTCAATAACTCACTATCCTGAATGTGAGACTTCAGATTTTTTTCCCTATTGTGTAGTTTTCACACACACACACCCTGCAAAAAACAGGGACCCTCTTTTGCTTTGGTTTTTGGTGTCTTGGCCCTTTTATTTTGAGGATTTATCTTGCTATGGCATGTGCTTAAATGTTTATTTTGATTTCCTAAGTGATTCCCCTAAGTTATTCATTGAAAATCTTAAGTTCTGATCGAATTTTGGGTTTTTACCTTGGTTCAGGAATTTCCTAGATCCTGCTCAAATTCTGACTAAAGCTGTGGTTCAGAGATTTTCGTTCTTCACGAAATTCCACATGGACCAGATTTTTCTGAATTTCATCCTATTGTCAAGTTCACAATTTTTCTTGGTTGTCTTGTCAGCGACATTAATGTCACTCATACCATTGGCAAGCAATGCATTTAATCGATCTTTAAAGAATTTTGTGCCATTATGCTTTATTGTCTGTGATCGATTGAGCTGTGGAGTGCTTTCTTTTTGTATTCAACTTGATTTGAGGCATTTGGGTTTGCGAATTGTGGTTTTTAGTGGTGATTTATTGTGCATTATCGTTGTTGATCTTTGCAGAGTGCCATTTGATTCACATTTGTTCTTTCAAGGATTGATTTTGTTTCATCATGGTACGTATATGATTTCCCTACTTTTAATTGATGAATAGTTAGCGTTGCTTTGGCATTTTGGGTTTATTCAGGGTCCAAATTTTTGCATGTTTGAGTGTTTTATTTGAACATTTTCATGAATAGGGTTGCATGATATTGTTTAATTGTTGGTTTCCTAAGCAAGTTTCTAGTTCACTCTTTCATTCGCATCAAGAGATAACTTGTTTATGAGCCATAATTTCCCCCTTAGTAAAGAATTAGCAGTTCAAATGATTGAATCATGAGCTTGTTGGTGTGCTGATGGCAGATTTGTAGGGTTTGACTTAGGGCATCACCATTTAACTTTAATTTGCTTCCCAATTGGCCTAGAATTCTAAGAAAATATATATAGGGCCCATACAAACTTGTCTCAGGCCGAGCTTCTTGAAATTTGTGATTGATCCATTAGTCTGAACAAAATCATGATTGAATGTCAGAGTTCGAGTTTTTCACTCATCTCGGGATTGTCTGTCTTTGGCGAATTACCCTGATTGTCCTTGACTCCGTCATTTTCCTAGAATCCACTATTCTTCAGAGATTCAACTTCTTCACAGATTTCTGTTAGCTCCGGATTTTCCCGAAATCCTTGATTCCCTATTTTTTCTGAGATTTGTCAAGTGTCTCCTCCTTCGCGAAAATCTATCTTTGGCGAATTTTCCCAGAATTTGATGAAATATGAAGGAATATGAAATAGCATGATGTGTTAATAGGTGATGATGCATTTTATGATTAATTTATGCTATTTTGAGATCTCACATGTTGTTTATTGATTAATAATGATAAGATTGAATTGCCAATAGGTGTTTTCATGTTTATTCCATTGGAATCCGTCTAGCCCGGAATTCTCTAAAATTCCTCCCTAGCTTGAATTCTGCGGATGGTCCTGAAACCCGAAGTTTAACATTATCATTCTATATGAGGTTTCATAGGGTTTAATGATGATTTTCATTCATTAACCTTTGTTGGTGTGATCGTTGAATCTAGCAAGGTAGTAGCTGGAAAGGCTAAGGGTGACATGGAGGGATCTTTAGTATCTGAAGCAGAAATAATTAAGATGGACATCAAGAGTAAAATCCTGGAGAGTAATATTACCTCTATCTGGTCAGAGGTGACAGACACGAACATTGGACTATGGGATTATGAAGAGTTTAAAGGTAGAATGGTAGCACAAGATCTTCCTCTAGTGGCTAAGAGAATGTTAGAATTAGGATTGGCGCATGTAGCTAGTTTCCCTTCCACAGTGTAGTGTTATGAGTTAGTCCTTGAGTGTGTCAGGCACTATGACAATGATACACAGAGAATTATTGGTCCTCAGGGGAGGATTGTGGAAAACTTGAATTATGTCTCCATAGCTCAGACTTTTGATATGCGAGATAGATCTCATGTGGTGGAATTCAACATGGAAACGAGTAAGGAGT
Source organism: Sequoia sempervirens (assembly GCA_007258455.2). NCBI lineage: Eukaryota > Viridiplantae > Streptophyta > Pinopsida > Cupressales > Cupressaceae > Sequoia > Sequoia sempervirens. The sequence continues at coordinate 541,227,070 of VDFB02270651.1, read as the reverse complement.
ACTGTGAAGAAGAGATTGTCAAATCTCAGCAGCTCATCAATTCTTGGCTGGAGAAGCCCAAGTCTCATTATTCCAAACTGCCTAAGCAGTTATTAGGAGTAAATTTCAAATAGGACTATTATGATGCCATCACTCTTCTTAGCAGAGTGGTTGGATTAAAGAATGCTAGTGTGTTTGAGAATTGGATGTGCCATGTTATTGTGAGGATGGAATAGGAAAAGACCAACTAACATTGGGCAAGTTTCATAAGCAGAGTGATTCATAAGCAATTGTCCAATGTGTTGCTATATATGCATAAAATTGTTCATATTTAATTATTTCCTCTAAAAGTCTTCTACACGTAATTAAATTTAATTAATTTAATTAGAGTATTCATTCATTTTATTCTCCCACCATAATTAAATAAATCTATTTCATTTAATTATTCCACATTCTACTTGATTAAATTAAATAAACATATTTTATTTATTTAAGTTAATTATCATCTTTTGAATTTAATTAAATTTTTTTAATTAAATTTAAATATCTCTTTTCTTTCTATTTTAAAACTTTCCTCTAATTAATTATATACATTTATTTAATTAATGTCATTCTTTCAAATTTAATTAAATATTTTATTTAATTAAAGATCTTCTACTTTCTTCAAATCATAATTAGATATTCTGTTTAATTATGAAATCTTATGATTTCCTCAAAAAATCTTAAATAAATTTTATTTAAGAAAAAATCAACATGCACTCATAAATAAATGATTGAATTAGATAATTCATTATTTATCTTATCATAATCTTTCCATTTTTCTTCTAAAAAGATGATTTTTAAATCACCTCATCTTATCTCTTCCATTAAAATGGAAAAATCTTGCTTTATTCATTTTCTTCTATTTTCTCTTCAATCTCATCTATCTTCAACCATTTGATCTGTCAAGAATTATCACAGTCGTTGACTACCCTAGCCAATCAAAATCTTCAAAAAACTCTATAAATGCATGCGCAAATCCAAGCATTGGTTACAACACAGAACAAATACAACATATGCTTACATTCTTGCAATTTTAGCATTTCAGATATATTCTCATCATAGCATAATCTTGCATTTAGCATAGTATGCATTCTTAATCTCATTCTTCAGTAGCCTAATTCGTTGAGCTTGGCATTCCAAATCTGAGAGCAACTTGAGCAAAGACAAAACACTCGAGATAGAGAGTAATAAGATGACTTCGGAGAAGCTGCCATAAGAGTTTGTTTATTTGTTTAATCTTCTTTTAGCTTCTTTTGATTTAATGTTTTATTGATTGTGTTGTTAAATTGATTTAGATTGATCATATTTTCATACACACATAAAATGGCGCCCATCGTGGGACCTATGCCCCGATTTTAATATTTTCTTGCAGAGTTTTTTGGTAGGTTTCCACATTCTGAGTTTGACATTCAGAAAAATTCCACGTTTTAGTGCATCCGAGACTTTCTGCGGCACTTCTGGGACTGTAATTTCTTTCTATTTTTGCAGGTGGTCTAGTGCATCTAGGGACTGTTTCAGTGCTTTTGAGAGTTCTTTTAGCACATACGAGGGACATAATAGCGCATTTAGTGCATTTCATCTTGTGTTTATTAAAATGGTGCATTTAAAGTATGATTGAGCGCATTAGTTGTCTATTTCTGCACATCTCGGCTCCATTTGTTTGTAGTTCTGTGTTCTTTTAGCGCCTTTAATGATTATTTTGGCACATTTAGGAAATTTTTGTGGCACATCTAAGGTCTGTTTTAGCACTTACAAGTTCTATTTCGGTGCATGTAAGTTCTGTTTGAGCACATCGAAGGTCTATTTTAGCACTTATAAGTTCTATTTTGGCACATCTAAGGTCTGCTTCTATGCATCTGGTTGTAACAAAAAATAGAATTCTAAGTCTGACGCATTCTACAGATAGAATTTTCTCTGGTTGAAAAGAAGCAACCCCAGGATAGTCACATCTAGATAAAACTGATCAATCCTAGGATAGGCATGGAACTTAAAATGAAGCAATCTAGGATAGACACCATACAATGATTTTTGCAGTTAAAACTGAACAATTTGTTTTTTTGAAGCAATATCTTCACTTAGATTAGATCATTGTGATTTGGAATTTAAAAAGAACATTTGTTTGCTTTGTCTGTGGCAATAGGTCTATGCTCTCCCCTTAACTGGGTGATCAGAAAACCAGACATGCCTTTTCAATTTCATTCAAATTTACTACTTTAATTACATCATTTAGAAGGCCTACCGTAGTGGGAAAAAGTACTCACCCTACGGGAATGACCTAAGTGGGAACAACCAAAGCCAGGTTTTCCAACCCACTATAATCAAAAGTGAATTTTGGGGAAACCCATATTCAATGGCAGTGAGCAAGGTAACCATCCCCAAAATCTTTGTTCTAAAGATTGGGAGGTCTCTTGAGGGAGTTTATCTATTGTCGCACCAAACAGAAACCTTGACTATGAACCATAGTGTAGAAAGCCAGCTATGTCAGTATCCAGACATTCTTTCAATCACAGTGCAAGGGGAGGGAAGAATCTGCCCCCAAGATACTCATGATATAACTACCAAGGATTTTTTTCTCAAGGGATCCGGTATCCACTTCCATCACTCTGAGTATCCATCTGGAAAAGACAAAAACATGGGCGCCCTTTTGGGGGTGACATTGCTATGTGTGTTGACACAGTTCTAAGATGTGGGCTGTGATTGCTATGATGAACTTTTGACTATTAAGAGTGAGTCTGCTTGAATTATCTTTCATGTGCTAAACCTGTGAAAACACTTGCTGAAAAACATTTTCTCGATCAAACACTTGATGTTAGTATAGGTTTCTAAAAACAACTATTTTTCAAAATGTTTGTTGTGTCTTCCATTACATTAACTCAGATAAAAGATCATCTGAAATGAACGTGAAGAACAACAATTGAAACCTTTCAAAATCCATTCACATCTTTGGTCCAATAACGTTCTCAATATTTGTCCTCATGCTTAGGAAGTGGAAATCAACAAAGTTTGTCAAGAAATCAATTTCCACTAGAATCAAGAAACCCAAGAAACAATTAGGGTACAAGAAGTCATTGCAAAGAAGAAAATTTTTTCTACAAAATTTGCCATGTCTTGCTTCATTTCTGTGGGTTTCTTCATAGATACCAAGACTTCGTTAGGGGGTTCACTGACGAGTATGTTGTAGATCCCTTGGATTCTTGAGCTTATTATCAAAGATTAGCTCTATCTCAATGGTATAATCTTAATCAACCTCTTGATTTTGACAATAGACCACAACCTTCTATTGAGTATCCCTCACATCCTAGTCAAATCCTCTAGTGATCTTGAAATCTCCTTTCAAAAACAAAGATCAAATCTTTAAGAGTGCATCTTCCAAAACAAATTTTCTGATTATTGATTCAACTTCCCTAATAGGATTCTGACATCCTTCATCATCAGAAGCCATAATCAAGAATTAGGAAACATCTTTGATCATATCATAAGATTCCCATCTTATCAAATCAAAATATCATCACTATCACACTCATCAAAACTGTGATCTAAGTTTAGAAGATTTCTTCAAAATCACATGCCTATCTTTACAAGATCTCAATACATCAAATCGACGGAGGAAATCCAACAAGGTCATACTCAAAACACTCAAGAAGAAGGTAAAACCAGTAATCCTCTCTACAATATGAGTCATAATCCACTTTTCAACAACGACATGGATAACAGAGAAGAAAATCCCTTCCACAAGTACAAAGCCATAAACAATACTCTTGTCGATAGCGATGATGAACATGAGGATGAACACCACCTTAGAGAAGCTGAGCAAGATGCCAAATTTTACAAGGCCATAGAAAAGATCTTGCAATGTGATAAAGAAAAATATTTCCTCTATCTAGCCGACGAAGGAGCTAAATTGCCACATGACTTTAATACTGAGATTTTGAAGAACAAACCTGAAGAAAAACCCCCATATGATCTTAGTGCTTTGACTCAACAAATCAAAGCACTTCAAGGACAAGTTAAAGAGTTACAAGGGGAAACCACCAAAAAGAAATATACTCTTGAGGACATTTTTCCTTATCCTTTCGATCAAAGTCTCAACATGATTCCATTTCCCAAACATTGTGAAATGCCAAAATTTGATCGTTATAATGGGAAATCGGATCCAATCGATCATGTTAGAGACTTCTGAAACATGACATTGGAATTCGCTCATGAAGACACTTACTTGATGCGATTGTATCCTAGGAGCCTTGGTGTTCACTCTATGGAATGGCTATCTAAGATTACAGTTCCCATCAGGACATTTGAAGAATTAATCAACTTATTCATATCACAATATGCCTACAAAATACAACATCAGATCACCATGATAGATCTCTGTAAAGTTGCACAAAAACTTGGTGAATCTTTCATTACTTTTCTTCAGAGATGGAGAAGAATGTTCACCAGATATCTGCATCATGTTCCTGAAAAGGAAAAGATGGTTACCTTCATAAACAACTTGAATTTAGAGATGAGCTATCATTTAAATTTACATTGTCCTACCTATTTTGAGAAACTAATCAAAGATGCTATAACCATTGAAGGTGAATTGGTCAAAAGAGGAACAATAAAACTTGACAAAGACAATCCTAGCTCATACAATCATCACAATAATTAGGACAAGTCTAAATTCTGGATTTGCAACAAAAATGTGGTGAATGATGGTGTTGTTGATGCAAATCAGGTCTCGACCAAGCCATTTTTCCTTGGTATTCCAGATACTCAGTGCAACAACAATGTCAACTTGATAGCAAACCAAGGAAACAATCCTCCTTTGAGAAACAATGTGAATCAAAATTCTACTCCCAATCAAGGGACTACCAAAAATCAAGGTTATCGAGGAACCAATAACAATAACAACTCCTTAGGGAATACCTCGAATACAAATCCACAACGATTTTCATTCTTCTCAAATAGAAGAACTTACACTTCACTGGGTCAATCTTTGGAATCTGCATTCAAAGAGTTGATGGCCAAAATTGTCATTACTCTGCCGCCTCAACGAAACTATGAACCCAGTGTAAAACCTCCATCATGGAATGAGGCATACTATTGCGATTATCATCACTGTAAAGGTCATCATACAAATAATTGTCAAGAATTGAAGAATACCATTCAAGACTTAATCGACAATGACATCATTATAGTAGAAGGACATCAACAATCAAATGCAGACCACCAAGAATTTTGGAACCCTTTGCCCAACTATCAAAAGGGTGAGTCTTTTGAAAAAAATGTGAATCATGTCAACGATGATCATATAATCAACCATCTCTACATAGATGATGAGTGAGTAAATGTCATCAAAGTCAACAAGAAGATAGAATATAGAGAAGTTAATGCAACAACGAGGGTGCAAGCTAAGGTTGTCTTAAAGGGCACCTCTTCGAAATCCACTGAACCTCCACCTCAACATTCATATGATTTGGTCAACCAACTTCAGAAAACTCCTGCTCAAATCTCTATCTTTGAACTCTTAAAGATTTCCCCAGCGCATAAAGAAATTCTTGAAAAATCCCTCTTTGAAACAACTGTATCCACTGATTTGGATGTGGACCAATTTCAAACCATGGTGGGACACTTGTCCTCACCCACTTGCCTCACATTCTCTGAAAAATATGACATTTCCATAACTCATCCCCACAACTCATCATTGTACTTAGAAGTCATGGTCCATAAGTTTCATGTTAGACAGGTTCTAATAGATGGAGGTGTTGGTCTCAATATCTGTACCATGAAATTGGTTAAAGCCTTAGGATTTTATGAGGACTCCATTGATTTTAGAAGAAAGATCACCATTAAAGCTTATGATGGTGAAGAAAGAGCATCCAAGGGTCTAATCATGCTACCAATCAGAGTGGGTCATGTTATCAAAAATATTTTCTACCAAGTATTGGATCATGATCTGGCATACAACATCTTGTTGGGTCGTCCTTGGATCCACGAAATGCAAGTTGTCCCATCAACCTATCATCAATGTTTAAAGTTCCTTTATGATGGACAGGAAATCATGGTATCAGCTAATAATTCCAACATTCAAACTTGTGCCAACATAAAAGCCAATCAAGATACTTTGGTTCCTAACAATCGAGAAGCTCATGCTTGTACTTCTCTAAAGATTGACACACAAATCAGTCAATTAACCAATAGTTTTGATAAGAAATTGAAATTCAAAGACCATGGAGTCGGAGAATATTCTCTTTGTCTTGCCAATTTACCTATATCGCCTCGATCACATGGGCAACCATCTATCATAGAACATCAAATATCAGCAACATCAACATCAAAGCAATCACCAACAAAGCCAATCACAAAGTTTAATGGACAATTCATCAAAGAGAAATTCCCCATGGAAGATCCCGAGGATACAAAAATTCTAAACTGGCTTTATAAAGATGAAGATGAAGCAGTTTGTAATGTCAAATTACCCACAGAAAAATATGGAAAAGGGTATTCAATCATGCAAAAGATGGGTTATGATAAAGATCCTATCGAAAAAAGGAAAGAAGGAGTAGTTGAACCTATTCACCTCCACAAACTCGCCATAAAAGAGAAAACTAGATTAGGATATGATACTCACTCCAAAGAAAGCACATCCAAACAACCGCATGGCACTATCTTCGCATTGCAAGAAGGCTCAGATTCACGAGAAGCATGTGTGGCAACGGTTCAAAACTTCTTGGATAACAATTCTGACATAGACTCTGCTAAAGATGAATGGGATACCATTTGCAATGATGAGTTCTGGAGGGATAAAGAGGTTGATGTAATACACCAGTATGCCCCAATTTTAATCGAAGGTCAAGGTTTAGAGACCCGAACACGAGAGTTTGAACTACAAAGTCACTATGATTCTAGTGATATTGATTCAGATCTAGATGAACAAGATTATCATGAGGATAGTACCATCATTGACCTACTTCATGCCTCGGATCCTACGATCAACTCCATTATGACCATAACCATAGCCGATTTCACCCAACCCAATGACCCTATACCTTTGATTTATCCTGATCTCATTGATTGGGATTCATCTGAACCTATCAACATACCAATGTTTCCAAGTGATGAAGCTATTGTAAACTTCCTTTCTACAAAAGACGTAAATGATTGTTCCACTAGCGATTTTTAGCATAAAGTTTTTGACCAAGAGGGTGTCAATTCTCCCAGCTGCAAAAATAGAATTAAAACCAAAAGATCTAATGGTGAAAACCATAATCTAGCAGTATTAGATCAAACAAAAGATAAAATAAAGAGCATATCAAATGGTGAAAACCTTTTTAAGGCACTAGATGATGGGAATCTTGACACTCTCCCAGAGCATTATCATGAGCGATCACCTATTTTGATTGAGCCTACAAATACCGTCAATCTTGAAACTTCATACAAACCAAGGATTTAATAGCTGGCTGCATCAATGACATAAAAAGAAATACCGGAGTTCATGGAATTTCTAAAAACAAATCAAGTCAACTTTGCTTGGTCTTACGCAAACATGCCCGGTCTTGATCTTGACCTTATCATGCATCACTTGTCTATCAAACCAGGGGTTAAGCCTATGAAACAAAAGCTCAAAAAGATGCACCCCCATGTTGCATTATTGGTTAAGGAAGAACTAAGAAAACTCCTTGATGTGGGCTTCATAAGATCAATTGACTATGCAGAGTGGATCTCCAACATTGTTCCTATATCTAAGCCAGATAAAATTGTCAGAGTGTGCACAGATTTCAGAGATCTTAATAAAGCATGTCCTAAGGATGACTTCCCACTTCCAAGCATTGAAACTATAGTTGATTTGACAGCTGGCCATGCCATGTATTCATTAATGGATGGTTTTTCTGGTTACAACCAAATCAAGATTGCACCTAAAGACTAGGAGAAAACAGCTTTCACATGTCCATGGGGAACTTGCTGTTGGAACGTCATGCCCTTTGGTCTGAAGAACGCTGGGGCTACCTGCCAAAGAGCCATGACTACAATATTTCACGACATGTTGCACACATTCATGGAAGATTATGTAGATGATATCTTGGCAAAATCATACACCAGAGAAGGACATCTAGAAATATTGTCCAAGATATTTGCAAGACTAGAGAAATTCAAAGTTCGTCTCAATCCCAAGAAATGTTGTAAGAATTGGCTATGAAGGTAGCCACCCAAGATCTAGAGACCTAATAGAAAGCACAAAAGAGAGAGATAAAATATGACAAGAATAAATTGTATTCCTATCAATGATATAAGATAATGGCTCAATAATTACATAGGAGACCCCTTGGTTATATAGCCAAGGTGAGAACATAGGAGGGCATAAGATTATGACAAGTGTCGTAATCTTATGACATGAGACAACAATGAAAAGTTATCACTCCATCTAAAGTGGGAAAGGATAATGTAATCTCCACAAAAGGTGGAGAGATAATCACATGATGTGTCCACAAAAGGTGGAAGTGATGAGGAAATGAGATGTCAACTCCACCAAAGGTGGAAAATCTCCAACAACCTCCTATGTGGTCCCTAAGTAAACTTAACTAAGGTGTAATTATGACCTAGGTCAAGGTACAAGACATTTAATTACACCAACACCCCCCCTTAAGTGCAACTTAGGGAGAATGTACACAAAATAAAACAATGCAAAATGGGTCCCGGCTACTAGGCTATGTTAGGTACCCATGTACAAATGCAAATGAAATATCTCACAAGTGGAGTAAAGATAGAAAAACCTAGTGGGAAAAAACTACCCCCCAAAAGAGAGATGAAATACAAAAGCCTATGAATATGGCATGAGAAGAAAAAAACCCCATGTGAGGAAAAAGTCCCCCCCATACAAGAGAAGAAGAGAGACAAGGTAGCCCCCCCTCAATGTACAATGATCACCCATGGAAGATGCTCGAGAAGGAATGAAGAAGCTACTCCAAAATTGTCGAACAATGTTCCTCCCCTTAGGAAGAAACAATACCAAAGGTGGATGAATGACGTCTCCCCAATCCACAAGTGAAGAAGGAAGAACCCTCAAAATGGAGGAAGTCTTTGAAATCTGCTCAAATATCCTTGTGTTGATGCTGAAAGATGCCTTCCCCAAACTATGTGAAGTTGCAATAGTGTAGTCACTTCCTGGAACCTATGAGAACCCCTTTGTAACAACACTCTGATCTGCTAAAAAAGACAACTCAAGATCTAGCAAGGATGTAGGTAGAAAATACTCCAAAGACAATGTCTCCTCAAGAGAGAAAGTGGCCTCCTCCAACTGTTGTAAAGATGCATCCACAATCACATCAACCTCGAAAGATTGATCATGTAGAGGAGGGTCAGAGTGTTCCCTCACAACAACTGAAGAAGAATCACCTTCATCAAAGAGAAGATGCAAGTAATCAAATGTGTCTCCCAAGTCTGCAATGTAGGACTCCACAAACAAACTGCCAATGCCTGACAAGTAGTCATCCCATGAAACTGTTGTTGGAAGACAAGGTATGCACTATTGCACTGAATCACAAGGCACTGAAACTATCAGAACGCAAGTATCATCAGGTACATCAGTCAATGTAGAAGATGGAGTATCAACAATAGGTTCAAGAACCTCAGGACTAGTGAGCACTCCAAGATTCAAGTAACCATACTCAATCTCCTCAAGTGTGTCCACACTAGGGTGAACTGAATCATCAATAGGAGAAAAGTATGAGAAGGTTTAGAACTGAGAACGATCATCAACCTCCCCAACTGCAACAAGATCCCTACTATGCAAATCCCGAACAATGATAGAATCTGGTGTGAACTCTACACTCTTTCCTGTACCACTATGTGTAATCTGATAGATGGAGAGGATATTCCTTGACAAAGTAGGCACACATAGAACATCATTAAATGCTCCACCTTCAACGTCAATAGAACCCTTCCCACAAACTGCCAAAGATGTGTTGTTGGCCATTAAAATGGGTGGTGATGAACAAGAATCAAATGAAGAGTACATATCCTTGGATGAAGTCATATGATGCGAAGCTCCTGAATCAAGGATCCACCTGTCTGAATTGGAATCTGTAACTGCAAGAAATTCTTGCCCCTTATGTTTCTCATATTGAGATGAAGAAGAAGGAGAAGAGCTTGATGTTATTTCCATGAGACTTGTTCCTTTTCCCTTAGAAGAAGAGGAAGGAGATGAGTCCTTCTCCTGATATGCAGTTTGCAAGTTGATGTTATTCTTCTTAAGGATGTGTTTCAACTCATCAATTTGCTTAATATGACAACGATGCTCCTCATGACCAAAATTTTTGCAATATGCACATGTTGGTTGCTCCCTCTTACTTGAATAGTTATACTTCTTTGAAGAAGATGAAGTTGAGCTTTGTTGTGGAGGAGTAGATTGTTGGTTCTCTCCTTGTGAAGATTGCTTCTGGTTCTTATTGGAACCCTTTCCTTGAGTCCCTTGATTCCCTTGATTAGCCACAAAAGCTTTGGACTTTGAAGACTTGAGAATCCCCATGCTTACCAACTTTGCTTGTTCTAACATCAACATTTCTGTAAAAGCATCAAATGTAGGCATAGTGAAAGAACTACCTACTATCAAGCGATGGGTTTGGAAGCTAGAAACAAATGCTGCGTATTCTGATGGAAGTTTTCCCAACAAATTGTAGACCAACTGTGCATCCTTCTTATCAATGCCACAATCCTTAAGCTGTGCTCTTAGCTCATTTTCCTTAGTGACATAGTCTTGGATTGTATCAAAATTCTTGGGATCTAACATTGTGAGATCATTGTCAAGCTGATAACCTCTAATCTCATCAACTTGGCCATACAATTGACCAAACTTTTCCCAAGCTTCTTTAATTGTTTTACACTTATCAATTTGAAAGATTAGATCTTTTGATACATATTTCCTTAATGTTCCAAGAGCCATAGTATTTTTAGTGAGCCAATCCAAATGAGCAACAGGATTAGCTTGAGGATCAGATGGTGCAACAATAGTTCCATCAATATAATGAGTTAATCCTTTTTCCATTAACTTACTCCATGCATCAATTTTCCAAGAAGCATAATTATGTGGAGTTAACAAGGGAAACTTAGGAGAACCTATAGCAGCAAAATGAAAGAGAACAAGATAGAGAGAAAGATGCACAATCACTCAAGACACCCCCCCAAATTCACTCAATCAAAGAACCCCCCCCCCCCCAAAAGGATGATTTGGCACTTTATAATTAGTGCGTGTACAATGGCCACTTGCAAGCCAAGCAAAGTGGACTTCTGATTTTCAATGTTTTATAATAGCCTTAAGTAGGCTACAACAGACTCAAATAACTGATACAAAAGATCAAACTGAGATCTTATCTTTACAAATGCCCAAAATAGGCCAAAAATGACCATGTGTTGAAAGTACAATTTATGATCATAATCACTACAAACTGATAGCACCACTGTGAAGTTCAGAAAAAATCATGCACTTTCAAAAAAAATGGCACCTGAAAAGGAGTTCGTATGAGCCTGAACGGAGCCCCAGAAGTTGCAAAAATGGTGACAATCGAGCAAGACCCGACGCAATAATGGTTGGGCCGTACGGCTTGGCCAGTAAATTTTTTTTGCTTCGACGGACAATTTCCTCCAATTTGGATGAATTGGCAGTCAATTTATAGGTTCTTGGCCCTTCTGAGCATGATGGCAAGGTCCTTTTCAGCTGAAAATGCTCCAAAGTGGTATCTACCTCCTGGATTTAGCAACCACCTCCAATCTTCAACCCTTTGTAGATTTGGCCTCCAATGTCCAACTGAGACAAAACAAAAGACAAATCTGACTATCTCAGACACTTCGGATGCAATGGCAAGCTCAGATCTGATGCAACTAGCTCCCAAAATGCACCTGCAACACAAGGTAAAAAATAGAACCCTCCAAGAATCTCTCCAAATGACTAACTATAGGCACTCCAAAAGCTCTGATACCATGTAAGAATTGGCTATGAAGGTAGCTACCCAAGATCTAGAGACCTAATAGAAAGCACAAAAGAGAGAGATAAAATATGACAAGAATAAACTGTATTCCTATCAATGATATAAGATAATGGTTCAATAATTACATAGGAGACCCCTTGGTTATATAGCCAAGGTGAGAACATAGGAGGGCATAAGATTATGACAAGTGTTGTAATCTTATGACATGAGACAACAATGAAAAGTTATCACTCCATCTAAAGTGGGAAAGGATAAAGTGATAATCTCCACAAAAGGTGGAGAGATAATCACATGATGTGTCCACAAAAGGTGGAAGTGATGAGGAAATGAGATGTCAACTCCACCAAAGGTGGAAAATCTCCAACAACCTCATATGTGGTCCCTAAGTAAACTTAACTAAGGTGTAATTATGACCTAGGACAAGGCACAAGACATTTAATTACACCAACAAATGTGTCTTTGGGGTCACATCTGGAAAGATCTTAGGATATATCATGTCAGAAAAAGGAATTGAAGTAGACCCTGCTAAAGTTTAGGTGATCATGGAAATGCCTCCCCCAAAGAACATCAGTCAATTAAGATCATTACAGGGATGGCTTCAGTCTATCCATAGATTCATTGCACAACTAGCTGACAAGAGTCTATCATTCACCCATCTACTGCATAAGAATGTTCCTTTCAAGTGGGATGACAAGTGTGAATTGGATTTTCAACAAATCAAATAATACTTAATGACTCCACTAGTTCTAGTACCACCAAATCTGGACAAACCATTGATCTTATATATTGCAGCAACAGAAACATCCTTTGGTGCATTGCTAGCGCAAGAAGAATCCACAAGAAAAGAACATGCAATTTATAATATCAGTAGAACACTCACAAGTCATGAGCTCAGCTACACTACTGTCGAGAAGTCTTGTCTAGCAGTAGTCTTTGCTTCACATAAATTTTGGCATTACATGTTAACTCATACAATCAATTTGGTTTCAAAGATTGATCCACTCAAATATTTGTTAAGCAAAGCATCATTGATAGGAAGGTTAGCAAAATGGGTAATGATTCTGAGTGAATTTGACATCCATTATATTAATTGCAAGGCAATCAAAGGACAAGTTATCGCTGATCAACTAGCTGAAGCACCACTACAAATAGACCATCCTTTGCACATTGAATTTCCAGATGCTGATGTCTTTACTACCAAATCCAAACAACCATGGTCCTTATATTTTGATGGTTATTTCACTCAACATGGATCGGGGGCAGGCATACTTTTCATCACCCCTCAAGGGAACACCATTCCTCGATCATATAGACTGATGTTTCCATGCACCAACAACATAGTTGAATATGAAGCATTAATCACGGGATTGAAGATTGCATTGGAATGGAGGATTACAGAACTACAAGTGTATGGAGACTCACAGTTGGTCACTTATCAGATCAATGATGAGTATCATACCAAAGATGATAAACTGTTGCCATATAAAAAGATGGTTGATGACTTCAAGAAGTACTTTGTAGACGTAAAATTCACACAAATTCCAAGGCTTGATAACAAAGCAGCTGATGCCATGGCTACGATTGCATCATTGTTGCAACTCCCAGAAACTCAGACTCGCTATGAATTTCTAATGGAACAATCATTTACTCTTGCCTATGACACACCCAAAATCCAAATCATTTGCCACTTGGTAGGATCCGATTCACCTTGGTATGGCAAGATTTATGCCTACCTAAAAGATGACATTTTACCACTTGACTTATCTCATAACCAAAAGAGAAATTTTATCCGCCAATCTTCTCACTACACCCTTATCACCGACACCCTTTATCATCGTGGTCTTGATGGTACTTTTCTTCGATGTCTTGAATGTGATGAATCTAACAAAGCTTTACAAGAAGTTCATGGTGGCATTTATGGTACTCATTCGAGTGGACTGAACTTATCTAAGAAATTGATTAGAATGGGTTACTACTAGCCTACAATGGAAAGGGAATCATTCACTTTTGTGAAAACATGCTCAAAATGCTAGATTCATGAGAATCTCATTCATGCTCCTGCACAAGAACTACAAATATTCATGCCAACCTGGCCATTTTCCCAATGGGGGTTAGATCTAGTAGGTAAGATACATCGTTCATCATCAAATGGGCATAAATTCATCATCACAACCATAGAATATTTTACCAAGTGGATTGAGACAGTACCTCTGACTAAAGTTACCAACAAACAAATATCATCGTTTATATTGAACTATATCATTTGTCGGTATGGCATTGCTAGCTCCATTATTATAGATAATGGATGACCTTTTAAGAATAAGGATGTAGATGAACTTTGTGAGATATTTCACATTCAGCATAGATATTCAACACCTTACTATCCACAAGGAAATGGCCAAGCAGAGGCCTCAAATAAAACAATCTTAAAAATCTTGAAGACTGTGAATGATGCAGGGAAAGATTGGCATGTTCAACTCAATCCCACCTTATGGGCTTACAGAACTAGTGTTTGCATGCCAACATAAGCAACACCATTTTCTCTTGTCTATGGAGTAGAAGCCATTCTATCTCTAGAAGTTGAAATCCCATCACTCAGAGTATCACTGAAAGGTCTCACAATAGATGATGAATACAGAGTTTCCCGACTCCAAGAACTAGAACTCCTAGATGAAAAGAGACAAAGAGCAGCTAACCATTTGAAAGCATATCAACAGATGATGTCTCATAGCTACAACCACAAAGTAAAGCCACGTACCTTTTAGGTGGGTGATCTGGTTTTGAAAGAAAACCCATTAAATCAGCAAGACAGAGAAAAGAAAAAGGAAAATTTGAACCAAATTGGCTAGGTCCTTATGTGGTTATTGTTGTCTACAGTTCAGGAGCATACAAACTATCAACGAAAGAAGGGGACTTGTTTGACGAACCCATCAATAACATGCACCTAAAAAAGTATTATGTATGAAGTGGTTATCATTGGCAGAAAAAGTCTTGAAGAAATCCAAAAATAGCAGAAAAAGTCCTAAAGAAATCTAAAAGCAGCAAAAAAAGTCCTAAAAAAAATCCAAAAATAGCAGAAAAAGTCCTTAAAAAATCCAAAAATAGCAGAAAAAGTCCTGAAGAAATACAAAAACAGTAGAAAAAGTCCTAAAAAAGATCCAAAAACAGTAGAAAAAGTCCTAAAAAAAATCCAAAAACAGCAGAAAAAGTCCTGAAGAAATCCAAAAATAGCAGAAAAAGTCCTAAAGAAATCCAAAAACAGCAAAAAAAGTCTTGAAGAAATCCAAAAACAGCAGAAAAAGTCCTAAAAAAATGGTTACCCTAGTGAAAACCTGGCAAACAGGCATCTCGGAAGCGTCAAAATAAAAAAATAAAAAAAACCATCATAGGGTGAAAACCTGAAAATAGGCAGTCTATTGACATGAAAAATGCAATAAAAACAAATAGTGAAAATCTGGCAAACAGACACTATTTGTAGCTCTCCATCTATTAGTTCATATTCTGCACTTGGCTTTTTAGCTTTCCTTTCCATGCATTTTCCCGTCATCTTAGGTCCATACTAGCATCATGCTATCATCATTTGCCTAGAACGATAATATCTTACCATGGCTTGATTATTGTACATATTCATTCCAACAAGTTGTATCAATACTGGGGGCAAACGTTGACATACTGGGGGCAATCAACTTTCAGAAAACAACTAGAAAAATACATCAAATCCAATCACGAAAACAAACAACCAAATCAAATCACATGAACAAACTATCCAATCATCGATCAGTGTCACAACAATTTTCAGCAAGTACCATATCATGACTCATATCTGGATGATCTAAAATCTGAATAATGTTTGGAATAACAGTTTTTCATTTTGAACAATGGCTATTTAAATTTCGATATCATCTCTCTGAAGTACACTCGATGATGTACTGAACTAGAGTGGCAAGGAAAGAGGATGATTTTTCTTTGTTTGTTGTCTTGAGGTTAACTATCTATCAGTTGCAAATAAGTCGCGAGACATGATTTCCAAAGCAATATCATCGATGACAGTTCCACATTTGCATCAGACGATGGTTAGTCTTTGACTGTTTATGCAAGAAATGCTCAGGTCATCTCAGTTCAAATATACTTCGATGCTTGTGTTCACTTGCTATATCAAAAATCATGAAAGTTGTACTCAAGTCATCAGTGGTGCTAATTTCTCCTCTAATGCTTGTACATACTTCCAACATTTTAACGCTCTATGATGATCCAAGAAAGCTACCAAAAGGATCAACAATTAGTTTACTTCATTTAGTTGCATTTCATTTTAGATTAGTGTACATATATCTACATACTAGATTTACATCAGATTTTTTAAAGGGCTAACAATAACGTTAATGGTTGTCATGTCTCTTTGGCCTATTTATGGAGGACATTCAAACATTTGTTTCATTATCGCCTCTCATTTCATTATCATTTCATCTAGGTCCTATCATCTATCATTTTCCATTCATTTACATATCATTTGAGATCCATTATTCAAAATTCTTTATTTATTATCATTTTTCCATTATCGTTTCATAATCATCTCATATCATCTATCATCTTCATATCATTATCATATCCATTATCATTTTACCATTTCATTTATCATTTATCATTTTATCATCTCATTTCATATCATTTTCCATTATCATTTCATTATCCTTATCATTCATCATTTCATTATCATTTCATGTCATTATCATCTATCATATTATTTCAATAACATATCATTACATTGTCATTTTAGCTCATTATCATTTATCATTTTATCATCTCATTTCATATCATTTTCCATTATCATTTCATTATCATTTCATGTCATTATCATCTATCATATTATTTCAATAACATATCATTACATTGTCATTTTCGCTCATTATCATTTATCGTTTCATTACATTATCATTACATTTCACAACATATCATATATCTCATTATCATTATCATTTCATTCCATTATCATTCATCTCATTCCATTATCATTCATCTCATTGCATTATCTTACCATTTCATTTTCTTATCATTCCTTATCTTATCATTTCATTTTCTTATCATTATCATTTCATTCCATTCTCATTCATTCATTTCATTCCATTATCATTCATCTCATCATTTCATTTATCATTATCACTCATTGCCTTATCGTTCATTTCATTCATATCATCTCATTTTATTATCACTATCTTTTCATCTCATTTATTTCATTAACTTTTTTATTTCACTATCATTACCATTTCATTTTCATTTTTTTTTTCATTTTCATGTTTATTTACATATCATTTTCATAGTATCATTTCATATTTACTTATTATTGCATTTCATCATTTTTCATATCATTTATCACATTACGTTCCCATCATCCTATCTTCATGGCATATTACATCACAAATTAATAATGCATATCATAAACACAACATTCATCTTTATTATCATCTTACATTTGAAAACATGCATAACATCACATATCACAAGGCTAGCTAGTCGATGCCCCTGATGGAGCTAGTCTAGAAGGAGGTGGCCTGCCACTGGTACCTGCATCTGGATCTCGCCGAGGCCCAGTAACCCCTAGACTCTGAGTATGTGACCGTGACCTGCTCCTGCTCCTAGTGTGGGACCATGGAAATGGCTCTCTGCACTCAAGAGGACATAACTCCTCATATTTGACTCGATAATACTCGGCTTTCCTTGCCATCTCCATACCCTCTGCAATGGCGTCCCATAACAATGTACTCTCTACAGTGCCCATCAGTCTCTGAGCTATGCCCTCAGCCTCTACTGCCCTCCGTTTCAAAGCATCTCTCTCTGTGATCAGCTGAGCTATCTGTGGATCTGGGGTAGGCGGAGTGACCTATACCTATGCCTGAGCCTGAGTCTGAGCCTGTGCCAGTTGTGACTGCAACTGTGTTATCACGCTCTGTGCCTACTCTAACTGACCCTGAATAGTCTGCACCTAGGCCCGCAAAGTGGCTATCTTTGTTTGATGGGAAGAGGAAGACATCTTGATGACCGTCCATGGTCTACCACTAGATCTGGCCCTCTAAACAACCTGGGCACTGGCTAAGCTGTCCATCCTCTACCTCACTAACCTCTCTACCTCCCCTCCATCATCTCCCCTATCATCCCTACCATCTGAGCTTTCATCATCACTATCACCCTCCTCTCTATCATCCTCCTCCTCCTTATTTCTAGCCACACCCTCCTCCTCTCTACCATCGACTGCCTGCTCTTCACCAGCCACACCCTCCTGTCTCCCTGCCACTAGCTGTTGTACCACTGCAATGGGCCCTGGCTTGTCTGGACAGGTAAACCATGGAAATCGAAGAGTATGGAAGTACACTAAGTACTCATCTAACATGCCTACATTTGTAAACTCCAGTCTGTACACCCATACCTCTGGCTGCAAACTCGCATACTCTGTGTATGCCACCTAGTAAGTAATACAGTGTCCCCATCCAGGATCATCCTTGCGCCGCCCATAATGAGCAATGCCCTGTGGCATCCCCTGCATGAAACCGTACTGTCTCTAAACCCGCAAGGCTAAAAATCACTCAATAATGAATGGGGTCCATCCTATCAGATAGTGGGGTATACAAACAAATGGCATCTCTAGGTGATCTGTATCCCAAGGCTAATAGTTTGTGTATGGTCTCCATATCACTGAGTCCACATCATCGAGCACACGTCGCCAGTACTCAAACTTTCCCAGCTTGGGTTGGACAAGTGCACCTAAATATTCCTCCATGTATGGCCGCCCTGGTAGCCTCGCCCTAGCACACTCTGGCTTCGTCACCACAATATACTCCCACGCCCAGATATGGAGCAAATTCACACTACTAGCCAAACTCGTCGACACTTGGTAGACTACCTAATGTAGATCATGATACAGATGTGCCAAAATATAGCTCCCCCAAGAATACCTTCGTGGTTGAGTCACCATGCACTCTAGCATCCTCCCCTACCCAACTAAAAATCCCTTTGACTGATGGTCCAATCCAAGGAAGCCTCTAATAAATGCCGCCAACACAACAACTAAGGCGGGATACTTGCTAAAATCCACCCACGGCACCCAATATCTAGCTATGGACACATCACCACAGATCCTCCTTAATGCCTCAGTACCACCTATCTCCTTGTGGTCATAAACCACAAGGGCACCTACCATAGGAATCCCTAGAATCCTGTATACATCTTCAGGTGTCACAATCATCTCACCCGTCGACAAATGACAGGTGTTATGATCAGAATGCCACCTCTCTGCCAATGCAGTCAGCAGTCCCCTGTTGACTCGAATCCCTCACGAGATAGTCAACAAAGATCCCAGTCCACAGGCACCTATCCAATGTACCTCCACAGGAGTCAACTCTCCTATCCGATCCCAACATATCAGGAACCGCTCTCTACTCTGGAGGTTGTCAAATGCCTCCTATTATCATCACAATGACAACTAATCAAACTCATACCAAAGACTCCTAGCATGTGCTCTATGATATCAGTGACCATATCAAGTGACCCATATCATGTGAGTGACCCATATCAGTGCCCCATATTACACAATCAAAACATCATTCTATTTGTATTTCGAACATAAATGCAACTATGTTTTCACATCAATCATTTACTATTTGTTTTCTATCATTGAAAGCAAATTTATCAGAAGTCACATCAATCATTTACTAGTTTTCTATCACAGGAAACAAATTTATCAAAAGTCCTATTAGGCATTTACACTTTGTCTTCTAATCAAGGAAGTAAAGTTATCATTTAATCATCAATTATCAGCATGATGGCAAAACATTTTCTTTATCTATTGACCAAAAATGCAATATAGACCATCATTTTTTTCATCTTGGCATTCTACCAAAATTTTCTTAGATGCGCTAGTCTACACCTCATATGCGCTAAAACTCAAAAGCACTACAATTTTCCTCAAAAGCGCTAAAACTCACTCGACAGGCTCTTACACCCTAAAAGTGCCACTTCATTACCTATAAGCGCTAAAACCCTAGATGTGCTAATCTAAACAACATTTGTGCTATTTCATCCAGTTGAAGTGTTAAAACACTAAATGTGCTAAACTACCCCGCATATGCGCTACTTTGTACCCTAAAAGCGCTACTCTACTTCTGTTCTAGGTGATTCCTGGATGCGCGACTCTATGCCCTAGATGCACTAAAGTGCCCTACACAACCAACTACCCTGGAAGTGCTACTCTATACTTTATATGCGCTAGACTGCCTATTTTTACCCTACACCTAAAAGTGCTAAAGAACACCCTAGATGCTCTATAAGAAACTTCGTATGCGCTAAAATAGGCTCGCGGATGTGCTAAAACAACATTTCTAATTCTAAAATCCGCATAAAAAATGTACAAAAATCGCTAAAAATCATGAAATTTTGACACACAAGGGGTTTAATTGACTCACTGGTGGTCCATACGTTGTTGGTCTCTGAAATTGACATGCCCACTCGAATATGTGAGTGTGATATGGGATTAGCATCTCGCTATGTCACTATCAGAGCATCCAAATCACTGTAGTCAAAAGGTGAAAATGACTTTCACTTTTACCATTTCTACCTTATATGGGTCAATTTAGGAAGGTTTTTTATGGCATTTCCTTTATTTTTCACCAGGGGCATGCTTTACATCAATTATCGGGAGCTAAATCACCAAACCACCAGCATAATGTCATCATCCAATTCAATATTATCTTCATCCGTGATTTACCTCCCGAGGGGGCATCATTAGCATTAGCATCAAAAACATATTAGGGGCAACAAATTTTATTTTATTTTCTTTGAAGCAATGCGTTTCACACATTACTTCAAAGAGGGGCAAAATGTATATGCATAAAATTGGTCATATTTAATTATTCCTGACATTTAATTAAATATTTATTATTTAATTATTTCCTCTAAAAGTCTTCTACACATAATAAAATTTAATCAATTTAATTATAGTATTCATTCATTTTATTCACCCACCATAATTAAATAAATCTATTTTATTTAATTATTCCACATTCTACTTGATTAAATTAAATAAATATATTTTATTTATTTAAGTTAATTATCATCTTTTGAATTTAATTAAATTTAAATATCTCTTTTCTTTCTATTTTAAAACTTTCCTCTAATTAATTAAATACTTTTATTTAATTAATTTCATTCTTTCAAATTTAATTAAATATTTTATTTAATTAAAGATTTTTTGCTTTCTTCAAATCATAATTAGATATTCTATTTAATTATGAAATCTTCTGATTTCCTCAAAATCTTAAATAAATATTTATTTAAGAAAAAATCAACATGCACTCATAAATAAATGATTGAATTAGATAATTCATTATTTATCTTATCATAATCTTTCCATTTTTCTTCTAAAAAGATGATTTTTAAATCACCTCATCTTATCTCTTCCATTAAAATGGAAAAATCTTGCTTTATTCGTTTTCTTCTATTTTCTCTTCAATCTCATCTATCTTCAACTGTTTGATCTGTCAGGAATTATCACAGCCGTTGACTAACCCAGCCAATCGAAATCTTTGAAAAACTCTATAAATGCATGTGCAAATCCAAGCATTAGTTACAACACAGAACAAATACAACATACGCTTACATTCTTGCAATTTTAGCATTTTAGTAATATTCTCATCATAGCATAATCTTGCATTTAGCATAGTATGCATTCTTAATCTCATTCTTTAGTAGCCTATTTCATTGAGCTTGGCATTCCAAATCTGAGAGCAACTTGAGCAAAGATGAAACGTTGGAGATAGAGAGCAATAAGACGACTTCGGGGAAGCTGCCATAAGAGCTTGTTTATTTGTTTAATCTTCTTTTAGCTTCTTTTGATTTAATGTTTTATTGATTGTGTAGTTAAATTGGTTTAGATTGATCATATTTTCATACACACAGCTATAGACCAAGACCTTCGTAATGACCTCATATTAGTCTATGCATTTGCAATATTTCATCCATACAAGGGATTAAGTACCAGGGGTACCTTTGGACAGGATGTTATTTATGAGGTTTACCCTCAATTGCACTTGGGAAGCTCAAGCTACAAGAGGGTGAATGATGCATTCACCATGCATATCACCAGGTTGTCGCAGGGTGTAGAGCACATGAGGATTTCTAATCAAGCCAAGGAGTTAATCAAGAAGTATGGTGCTTGGTTCATTCAATTTCCAACCTTCTCATATATCTAGATTGATGGTTGTCAAAGGGCTTTATATAGACTTCCAAGGTATCCCACTGATCACGTCTTACTTTTGGAAGTCACTCAATAGATATGTGATTTTGATGCCATTATCAAAAGGGACCAGGATAAGAATGGTTTTGGTGGAGACTTTCCTTTGAGGATAGGTACTAGAGAGGCATGTCCTTCCAATATTTCAGCCCAAGCTTCAGAGGATGAGATGAGTGCTCTTGGTTTGTCCTTTCATTCCAAAAGGTCTAGATTTGATATAACAGGTGAGGCCCAAAAGAAGGCCAGTAAAGAATATAGAAATAAAGTTGAGTTGGAAGACTATTGGGCCAACTGCAGTGATGAATATGAGGTAAGGAAGAATAATTTTTCCTGGCTTCTAGATGAATCAATCTGATTGTATAATGTGAAGGAAGTTCTTGACTAACTAGAAGATAATGGGGATCTAATTCAAGGCCATGCTTATGAGGCGGTAAAGGATAGGGAAATTAGTGATGCGGATTGGCTAAAAGAAGAAAAGACAGAATTAAAATAGTTAATGGATCCAGTCACCAAGTTTACTAGAATGTGGTTAAAGCATAAAATGTGGGAGTTGGAAAAGGAAGGTGTACACTGCACCTATGATTTGATGGGAGATTTAGACCCTCACTCCACTTCTAAGGATTCAACTGAGCAAGCTCCTAAAGGTAAGGATAAGGTGGATTCTCATTTTAAGATTAAGATAAAGGGTGTTCAAGGGGAGGAAGCCCAAGAAATAGAAAAATAGAGAAAGCCCATTGCCAAAAAGAGGGGAATACTTCAAGGAGTAAGAAGTCCAGTAGGGAGGAAACTAAAAGGCAGAGTCCTAAAGTTAATGTTCCTATGCCTAAAAGAAGGAGAATTGTGAGATTATCACAAAAGGCAAGCTCCAACGTGGGAGAGGAAGAAGTCACTCCACTTGTGGTAAATGTAGAAAGTTCAGAGAAAAAGGCATAGGTGTACACAAGGAGGTCAAGTATTCCTCCCAAGGATAGTGTGCCCAAAGCAGATCCTCCTCCAGTTACTTCTCATAAGGAGTAGCATGATGATGTTCCTTCTTCCCGTGAACCTCAAAGCTAACTAGGTGAATCTAAGAAAGTTGAAGATCATCTAGACACTAAGGGAGAAGAATTCCATGAGGATGAGCTTTATAATGCAGAGGCAGAAGTAGAAAAGGTGATGTAGTCTCCCTTGGTTGCATATGAGGTTTCACCTGTTAGGACTAAAGGGGTCAAATCGCCTCCAAGAGAAGAAGCAGAAAAGATTCCATCACCTAAGCATAAGGAGGAACATGTTGAAGAAAAGGAAAGTAAGGCAGATGAGACTCCTGAGAAGCAGAGTTTGGATAAAGAATCACCTAAGGGTCAACAAGAAGAAGTGGGACAGAGTGAAGTGTAGTTAGAGTCCACTGTTCTAGAGTGGTTGGACAAGGAAATCAAGAGAAAGTAGGTTGTTGTGGAGGATACTCCACCTAACTAGGATGAGTTGCTGGCCAAGATTAGAAAGGATAAAGGTAAAAAGAAGGCCAGGATCATTTCAAGGATTGAAAGAGATGAGGTAAGTAATAGAGTTATCCTCATTGCAACTCCTGCTCTAGATAAGAATAGAGATGATGTAACTGCAAAAGATTATAACCTACAGGCTATCAATTTAGGGCCCACTTCCACTGAGCAGGACATTGAAGATTATCAGGGTTCTAGTGCAGTCATCTTGGGTAGATTAAGGAAAGAAATTAAAACTAAGTAGGAGCTGAAGAAATAGAATGAGAAGCTTAAGAAATGCTTGGATGATCGGATGAAACCCTTACAATCAATAAACCCCTCGGCCTCTTCTACAAAAACCCTTACCCCAAGAAACTATCACTGAGCTTGAGAGAATGAAGGCTTCCACTCTTGCTATTGCAAATTGGCTACAAGGGGTGTGAACAAAAGGAAATGATGCTATCAAGGAAATTCTATCATCTGGTAAAGATGCTATGAGGGCAATCGATTGGTTGAAGGAGGTATTAGCCCAAGATAAGGAAGATACAGATCTCCTGCTGCAAAAAATGAAAACTATCATGGAGTATACCAAGGGCAGGTTATAAGTGATGGAATTCTCCCTTCCTCCGAAGCTGTTGAACCTTGGGAGTAGTTTGAGGCATTGCAAATCAGGTAGAAGGTTCTAAAGAAGATATACAAGCAGAGGAGGCAAATTGATGATACCCTAACTGGTGTCTATAATGGCTGCATTGCTTTCTTTGAGATTATGACAGGAAGAAGGAAGATTTCACCTAAGTATTTGAGTTTGGAGGAGTTGAGAAAGTGGTGGCATGATGTTTATGCTCTAGTCAGTGATGATTATGTTACTGAACACCAGTTAGATGATGCGGCCACCTACATTGTTGTCATTGATAAATACCTAACATATAAGGTTGAGTGGGATAAGTCGATGAAACAATCAAGGGAAGAAATTACATCAATTGAGAGTCAACTTAAGGTTTTTCATTTACCACCTGTGATCAACTTGGATAGGGTGCTTTTGAGGGTGCATGAAATGCTAGAGTGGAATAAAGACAAAGGGGAAGATAGTTAATGATGGGATACATTGAGATTTGTGCTTCCCCATTATTTTGGCAAGCCTTGGTCTGAGCTGCATTGGAGATCCCAGGCCACCCTAGATGAAGTTCATGCATTTAATGCATATTTTATCTCATTTTGAATTTCTCTTTACTAACTTGTTGTGGCCAATTATTATTGTAAAACCTGGCTAGGCCAACATGTTTTTGGGGTTCTATAAATATGGCATTTTTCCTCTATTGTAAGGGTTAAGTATAGACATAAACGAATAGAGAGATAACTAGTGTAGAAGCGAATTAAGTAGAGCAAGAGTTCACAAGTAGTTGTTCTCAAGAAAATATTATAACAAAAAGCTGGAATTGTTGCTACAGTGGATAATTTGATGCAAGTAATGACATTGCGATTTGGTGCCATACTTGTATTCTTCTTATCTTGCATGGTTCTTGTTGTTCTATCTTTAGAATTGCTTTGAGGGAATTTGACAATTAGACATTTAGAGTTAGATTTGATTCAATGATGTTTATGGTTTGATATTTAAAGTGTTGTAGCAATCCCTGGTCCATACTTTTCGCAACCAACTGATTGTTAGTTGCTTTGCAAAGTTAGCCTGGACTTTATATTCATTGTGCTTAGTTCAATTGTGAGGGTTTATTCATTTCAATTGCAATAGGGTTGTTTGAATGAATGTTTATGATCTAAAAATCTTAACACCTTAGAAGATTGCACTATTTCTATAAGATTGCATATCCATCTAGGTCAAGTAGAAATTAGTTTTTGAGGGATTGGTCCATTCCAAGTATTTCATCATCTGCATTGTTAATCTTATGTTTAGTGTTAAATTTAGAAATCTCTTTCAAAACTTATATCTTTTTTTTATTTCTTCTATCATTCGAGTTAAATTTAGGATTGAAGTATCATCATATTGCTATATTTGATAATTAGAGATTTAGTATTTTGCTTGTAATAAGGCCCCATTGTGGTTACCAGCATTTCACATTTATCATTGAGTTGTTTATGCATTGTCAAGACCTGATATTAGAGACCTTGGGGTTATCTCTTGAGGCTTGTTGATAGAGATTTACCTTTCAAGAGAAATAGGATATTATATTATGTCTGAGTTGTTGTTGTGTAGAAAACATCATCAATAGATAGGCACTAGAATGAGGGCCTGAATAAGCAAGATGGATCAATTTTTGAATGCCATCTCTCCTGAAAGATTCAGAAGAACCAGATCTACTCTAGGAGAGGAGGAATTTCAAGAATTACTAGACCCTACTAGGTCTAGAAGGACCAACAGAAGGAGAGAATGATCATCATCATCCTCCCATCCACCTCCATCATCTCAATCCTCCCCATCCTCATCACGTTCATCTGAGTTTGAGTCTGAGGACATTCCCATTCTACAACCTCAGCCAGTCATAAATCAGCCATTACCACCCCCACCTCCACCAATGGCTTTCCTGGCTAATAACCCATCTCCATTGAGCTTTGCTAATTACAATATCATGCCCAAGAATCCTAAACACTTTTGTTCAAAGTTCCATGTTAATGATCCCAATAGAACTACTGAGGAACACATCAGGATCTTTCCAACTAGCCTTAAGGATAGAGGAATAAATCATGAGGATGTAGTATTTAGACTATTTCCTTACTCATTAGGAGAGGATGCATTCTATTGGTACAACCATTTACCTGTTGGTCTATCCAGCATTGGACTAAGCTAGAGACTGCATTCTTACAAAATTTTAGGGTCCCCATTAGTTCCAATGAGCTTTACCGTCAATTCACTAATGTTAAGAGAGAAGTCAATAAGCCTATAGGGTCCTTTAACAATATGTTTCATCGTGCCTATACCAGATTACAGGCTCCTTATGTTATTGATCAAGCCACTACTTTAGAGGTTTATTATGAAGGTCTTGACAGTCTGACATCTACCTTTATTAAATGGAAAAACAACCCTCCCAATACCCTACTTGATATCTATATTGAAGCTATGAAAGTAAGCATTGCCTTAAAACAACATGTGTCTAGACCTTTACCATCATTAGGACCCGTTGCTCACCCCAGACAAGTCACTGCTCTTGACCATGCTCTCGCTAACCATACTCCTATCATGAATTCAATACCTCAGTTGCCTATGGTTCCTCACCCAGGACCTCCTATGAGAAGTTCCACCTACAATTAGCTACCCTCAGCAAAATGTAAATCAACCTATTCATGCATAGCCTCAGGTTAGTTTTCCCGCGTATCTACAGAATTCTGAAGTATTAAACCAATCACTAAATGCCAATACTACAATAGGATATCCCCAAAATAATGCGAATCAACCTCCATACACTAATCCTGACAAGGAGAGATTGGAAAAATTGTCTGAACAAGTGAAGAAGTTGAATATGGAGGTGACTTACTTGAGGAACTAGAACAGTCAGTTGTAAGTTGCTCAGACAAATATGCAATCCAATCAGAATAGAGAAAATTCACAAGGGTAGCACTTTGACAGAGGGCAATGTCATGAAAGAGGATACAATCACGATAGAGGGTACAACAATGAAAGAGGATACAACGACATAGGATATAACAATGACAGAGGGTATAGGAACGACAAAGGAAAGAATTATGATAAGGAACAATCTTCAAGCCAGAACTTTGACAGAGGGAAAGGTGGTGGACAAGGGTTCGATAGGAGGCAGCAACTAGGATAGAACAAGACTTGGAACACAAGGCCCAACAATGGAGGAGTTCCCACCCCATTGGATCAACCAGTCAATCATCCTATCAATCAGCCAGTTAATCAAGAGAAGCCTTCTAATTTTGTATATTTAGCTGAGGCTGCTTTATCAGGATGGTGTAGGCTCCATAAAATGATTCAACATTCTGAGTTAGATTGTCAAGAATTCTAGAAGGCAGCTTCAATTTTTTAGTATGAAGTGGAGAACAATGCAGGTAGTCAGAAAATTGTGCCTTGTACTCCTTATGACTCATCAGT
This sequence comes from Sequoia sempervirens, assembly GCA_007258455.2. Taxonomy (NCBI): domain Eukaryota; kingdom Viridiplantae; phylum Streptophyta; class Pinopsida; order Cupressales; family Cupressaceae; genus Sequoia; species Sequoia sempervirens. Next base: position 541,199,290 of record VDFB02270651.1, on the reverse strand, counting down.
GTTGGTACTGAATCATGCTCCTTTTCCACCAAGTAAGGAGAATGTACCCGAAGAGGAATCTGACCAGTTGAAGGAAGAGGCGGACTAGGTATGCAATGGAGATGAAATTGCACAGTTATTTGATGAGAATCCAGTAAATGACAATGGCCCCAGAGATGAAGAAGAGGTTTATGTTGAAGAAGTAGAGACTTTCAGAGACCTATCAAGAAGTATGACTTGAGGGAACTACCACATAGACGTCCACAGGCTGGAGACCCCTTCACTACTTCCATTCCACCAAAAAATTTCAACATGCCTCCAAATCCTACTACTAGCAATAATCCATCACTGCCTCAGGTGTCCAAGAAATATTTATCTCAAGATCAAGGACATATGGACCTGCCAAAAGGAAGAGGTGTTGATGTAAACAAGGATAATGTGATGGAATACCAAAAGGAGACCCCTGTTGATCTAAGTAAGGAACAATTGGCCCTATATGTTGTTGAAGAACTCAAAAAATTAAAGGTAATTCTATCTGAATTTGAGTTATTAAGATTTCCAACCATTAGGAATGCAGTTCTAGGAGATTATAATGCAAATTCCATGTCACAAGATAAATCAGTTAGTGAAAGTGTCAATAGAGCATCTAGTTCTCAATCGATAGGAAGGAAAAACCATATTCATAATCAAGTCCACATGCCTCCTGGAGATAAGGGAAAGGAGGAAAAAACTCAAGTTGCTCAAGTGGATAGTCCCTTAACTCTGTTTCAAAGGAAGACAGACACTCCTCCATTCCTGATTTCTGTTCGTATATTTGGTAAGAATCTACATAATTATTTGTTGGATTCTGGTGCTTCAACTAATGTTTTGCCTTTGGGTGTCTATAGAGCAATGGTTATTACTCCTGCTAGTTCCCAAAAGAAAGTTACACAATTGGATAGGACTAAAGTAAATGTTGTAGGTGAGTTAAATATGATTCATATGCAGGTTGCTTCTGATCCTAGGATTCAGCAGGTTATCAATATACAGGTGGCTGATATACCTGATGCTTATGGCCTAATCTTGGGAAGATACTTCACCAAGGCCTTGAATGGATATGTCTCGACTGATCACTCCCATATGTGGCTTCCCTGGAAGGGAGTTCCAAACCAGATTAGAATTGAAAGAGAACCCAAAATGAAGTACATGATCACATAATATCAGAATACCTCCAATGAGATTCTAATATCAGAAGTATGGGTAACTATGTACTCACAGCCCCTCTTGAGGAGTTAGATGTAGAGGAATTTATTATGTTCCACACAACACCTATTGACCTTACAAAAAAATCTAGTGGTACTGAAGCCTTAGTTGAACTAGTTGAAAATGATGATGATCCAGAAGATAATCAGCTAGGCTTGCTAGATAATTTTCAAGGGTTCATTCAGAAGTGCATCGAAGATCAGGTTTAATTGGGAAGAGGAATGAACTTTGGAGAACTACTCCTGCCCAATTGGTGCAGGGTGCATAATGCTTTCCATTCAGAACTAGACTGTTGCTTATGCCAGGCTATAGTGGAACAAATACAGAAGTGTGTCAACCCCACTCTAGTAGTCAAAATTAATATCCAGAATCTCCAAGAGGATCCCAAAGAAAAAATAATGATTATTTCTAAAGAACCATCCAACATCAATAGTGCAAGTGATAAAGAAAGGAAGTCTGCAGTTGTTGGTTGCTAAACTTTAAGATTCGATGGGTCCAAATCAAAGCAAGGAGTTGGGGTAGGATTTGAGCTAATTAGTCCAAGAGGTAAGACTTTCTTTGCTTCCCATAGACTTCAATTTCATTGTATGAATAATGTAGCAGAATATGAGGCTTTGGTTCATGGGTTGTTAATAGCATTAAAGAAAAAGGTTAAGATCTTGCAAGTTTTTGGGGATTCTGAGTTAGTAGTCAAGCAAGTTAGGAGACAATACTCTTGTCATAATAGAAGAATGACCAACTATAGACACAGAGTATGGGATCTTATTGAAGGATTTGATGCCTTCAACATTTAGTTGATTCCACGAAGTAAGAACCAGACTGATGAATCTCTTGCCCATGCCGCTAGTACATGACAACCTCTGTCTCTTTCTGGATTAAATAAGTTTATAGTTGAACTAACCCCAGTACCCTCAGTACCTGACAATGTCACCAACTTCCAAGTATTTGAAGATGACAAGCATATCTTAGATTTTATCACAAGTACAAATGTCTTTGCTTCTCAAATTATTGATGAAACTGAACTCCAAGAAGTAGTAATAGATTTGGAAGGGGTAATCAATTTGAAGATCAACAACATTCCCAGAGGAATGGTGCAATTAGAAATTATCTCTGATTTGGATAAGGTTAGGGATTAGGAACAGGATGCCAAGAGGGAGTCCATCAGTGGACAATGTGAAAAGTATAATATGGGAATTCAGGATGATGCTAAGAATGTCTTTATTGGCAAAGTGTGCACTCTAGAAGAAAGGAAAGGAATAATCAATGCACTACATAGATATATAGATGTGATAGCCTGGAGTTATGAAGACTTAAAGACTTATGATACATCAATCATAACCCATACTATCCCTCTCAATCCATGAGTAAAACCTTTTAGACAGAGGAAAAGGCCCATCAATGCTCTATTGAAACCCATAATACAAAAGGAAGTGCACAAACTATTGTATGCAAGAATCATATTTCCAATCAGACACTCAACTTGGGTTGCAAACCTAGTTCCAGTGCGAAAGAAAAATGGTGAAATCAAGCTATGTGTAGATTTCAGGAACCTAAATAGACCATCAGAAAAAGATAATTATCTAGTACCCTTACTGGATGAAGTGCTCCAGATTGTCAATGGATCTCAGATGATGTCTTTCTTGGATGGTTATTTAGGATACAATCAAGTTATGGTACAATATGAGGACAGGCACAAGACTGCTTTTACCACCAAGTGGGGCACTTTTTCCTACAGGAGGATGCCCTTTGGCTTGATTAATGTTGGAGCCACGTTCCAAAGAGCCATGGACATTCCCTTTAAAGACATAATTGGTAAGTGCATAATCATTTATATGGATGATCTGACAGTCTTTTCCAAGAAGAGAGGTGATCATATCACAGATTTGTGCAAGGTTTTTCAGAAATGTAGAGTTTGGGATATCTCTCAATCCAAAGATATGCATCTTTGGAGTTACGGAGGGTAAATTGTTGGGGCATGTTCTCTCTTAGAAAGGAATCTCCATTGATCCACAATGAATAGAGGCTATACTCAAGATCCAACCACCTGCTAGCAAGAAAGAAATGAAATCATTCTTTGGTAAGATCAACTTTGTGAGGAAGTTCATCATTGGATTCACAGAAATAGTCAAGCCACTAAATGCAATGTTGAAGCAGGAGGCCAAAGTTGAATGGAATGCAGAAGCAAATGAAGCATTTGCAGAGATAAAAAGGGCTATTGCTGAAGCTCCGATTTTGGTGAGTCCAGACTATGCTAAGACATTCTATATATATTTGTTTGCTTCTGACCACTCTTGTGCTGCTATGTTAACTCAAACGTCTAATCAAGGAAATGAACATCCCATAGCATTCATGAGTGCACCATTGAAGGATGCAAAGTTGAGATACCAAAGTGTGGAAAAGCAGGCCTATGCCTTAGTTATAGTTGTAAAGAAATTTAGGCATTATATCCTCAGAAACAAAATCTTTGCTATAGTTCTTGATCCTGCAGTCAAGTTGTTGTTGATGCAGAATTAGCTAGGAGAGCGTAGAGCTAAGTGGGTAACTATGTTACAAGAGTACGGCATTGAGATTCATCCCATGAAGCTAGTAAGAGGGAAAGGACTTACAAAGACAATGGCAGAGGTAGGCCTTGATCTTGCGGCCTAACATTACAATCTAGAGGATGTTTCTCCTCTCGAATGGTATGATGATATTGTTCACTATCTCCTGACCCAGAGATGCCCAAATCATCTTAATACAATACAAAGAAGGGCACTGCGCTTAAAGAGTGACAATTTCATGCTGAAGGGAGTTGTTCTATATAAGAAAAATCATGAGGGTGTTTACTTAAGGTGCCTAGGAAAAGCAGAGTCTAAAAGAGTGATGTTGGAATTTCATGACAGATATGGTATAGGCCATGGATCAACACCTTCTACAACAAACTAGATTCTGAGAGCTGGTTACTATTGGCCTACACTATTCAAGGATACATACAACCATGTCATAACTTGTCATGTGTGTTAGACTGTGGCAACTAGAGAGAAGTATGCAAAACTCCCACTCCAACCACTCTTTGAGGTAAAACCTTTCACACAGTGGGGGATGGACTTCATAGGTCTAATCAATCTGCCTTCCTCTGCAAGCCACAGTTATATCCTTACTATCACTGATTATTTTACAAGATGGACTAAGGCCCTTACCTACAACCAATGTACTTCTGAGGTGGTAATTAATTTCATTGAATCAGGTATCATTAACCGTTTTGGATTTCCTATGTCTCTAGTTTGTGATAATGGTCATGTATTTCCATCATTGAAATTTTTTAACTGGGCCTTTGATAATGGGATTATCATTAATTTTGCATCCAATTATTACCCTCAGGGTAATGGTTGGCTGAGTCATCCAACAAAAGTCTCTTGACTGTTATTTGCAAACTGTTAGAAAGAAATCCAAAGGATTGGCATACCCAACTCAAATTTTCTCTCTAGGTAGATCGTACAAGACAGAACACTTCCATAGGAATATCCCCTTACCACCTAGTTTATGGGTTAGAGCCTATGTTTCTTATTCAGTTAAAAATCCCCACCTGTCAGTTCATTAATGATTATTATGCTGAGGAGGATAAGTGTGAGGCCAGACTTGTTGAATTATTACACCTTGAGGAAAAAAGAGATGAAGCCCTAGAAAAATTTGCTAAACATCAGGGGGTAGTCAAGAGATGGTTTGATAAAAGAGCCAAGGTAAAAGATTTTAGGATTTTTGACTTGGTTCTTTACTAGGATAAAGCCCATGACCATAAGGGGGAGCATGGAAAATTTGATAAAATTTGGCTTGGCCCTTACCATATTTTAGAAATCTTGGGTGATAATGTTTTTTGTTTGAAAACTCTCACTAGAGAGGACATCCCACTGCCTGTCAATGGGTCGTATTTGAAGCATTATTTCCAGTCTTGCGTTGTTTTCAGCTCTTTTCTTGTATATAGTTAGATTAGGTTTCCTTTATGTTTTGTTTGCTTTTCTTTGCTTTGGTTAGATTAGGTTTCCATTTCTACTTTGCTTTTGTTTGTTTTGGTTAGTGTAGGTTTTCTTTTAGTTTGGTTTATTTTTGGTTCTGCTCTTGCTTTGGGGGTTTCCCTATTTTCTTATAGATGTGTTGCACCTGCATGGCAAACATATCATTATCTAGGATTTTTCTAAGTATTTTATTGGTGGACTTTAGTCTTGTATCTTGAAAGGATGGGTGAAGTCTCTATTATGATCAAGTAGTCAAAATGTTTGATTTAAGAAGATGGGTCACTGGTTTTGATTTGAATTTAAAGTATTATGAAATCTTATATCTTTCATACATCTTAAGAATCCTGATGTTGTCATAGGATCCTTGTGAAGTCCTGTCAAGTGAAAAATCTTATTTTTGCTTCAGTGCCACTGTGGTTCTCAACCTTGAGTGTGAACTTCATTGTTCATAGGTTGAAATAAAAAATGACATAGAAAAGAAATATCAAACAAAGAAAATTGAAATATTGAAAATCAACATAATGAATTCAAATTATTAGGGGTATCTAAATATCTCTATCGGGGCTATAGACACTTGATTGGAAATAGAGCTATGTTTGGGAGAATCACAGCAATAACTTCGTCGGGGCTATAAACACCTGGCTAGCAGTGAGGCTCTACCTAGGTTTCTTTTGAAGTTAGAATCTTTATGTAGCCTGTCTTGACTAAACTTGGTTTCTGTAGTAGCTCAAGGAAGGAAATGAACTCATATGCACACACTTGGATTTTCAGTCTATGGAAGGTTTGGTCTACCCTTTGGCTCTGACTCTTTCATCTTTACATTTTGATTTTTTTTTCCAATAGTGAGACTGAAACAAGAAATTATGGGTTCTTAATTCCTGTTCATCATCAAATTCCCTAGAGCATTTCCTAGCAGTCGCCATTTGTTGTGCAGTTTTCCAACACACGCCCTGTTGAAAGCAACGATCCTCTTTTGCTTTGGTTTTTCATGTCTTGGACCTTTCATTTTGAGGATTTATCTTGCTATAGCATGTGCTTAAATTTTTATTTTGATTGCCTAAGTGATTCCCCTAAGTTATTCATTAAAAATCTTAAGTTTTGATCAAATTTTAGGTTTTTACCCTGGTTCGGGATTTTCCACCCCATGCGGATTTTTTCGGATCTTGCTCAAATTTTGACTGAAGCTGTGGTTTAGAGATTTTCATTCTTTGTGGAATTCCACGTGCACCGGATTTTTCTGAATTTCGTCCTATCATCGAGTTCCCGGTTTTTCCTTGTTGTCTTATCAGCAACATTAATGTCACTCATACCATTGGAAAGCGATGCATTTAACCAATCTTTGAAGAATTTTGTGCCATTATGCTTTATTTTCTATGATTGATTAAGTTGTGCAGTGCTTTCTTTTGGTATTTGACTTGATTTGAGGCATTTGGGTTTGCGAATTGTGGGTTTTGGTGGTGATTTCTTGTGCATTATTATTGTTGATCTTTGCGAAGTGCCATTTTATTCATGTTTGTTCTTTCTGGGATTGATTTCATTTCATCATGGTACATATATGATTTCCTTGCTTTTAATTGATGAATAATTAGCATTGCTTTGGCATTTTGGGTTTATTCAGGGTTCAAATTTTTGCATGTTTGAGTGGTTGATTTGAACATTTTTTGTGACTAGGGTTGCGTGATATTGTTTAATTGTTGGTTTCCCAAGCAAGTTTCGAGTTCACTCTTTCATTCGCATCAGGAGATAACTTGTTTTTGAGCCATAATTTCCCCCTTAGTAAAGAATTAGCAATTCAAATGACTGAATCATGAGCTTGTCAGTGCGTTAATGGCAGATTTGTAGGGTTTGACTTAGGGCATCACCATTTAACTTTATTTTGCTTCCTAATTGGCCTAGAATTCTAAGAAAATCTATAGAAGGCCCATATCAAACTTGTCTCAGGCCGAGATTCTTGAAATTTTTGATTGATCCATTAGTCTGAGTGAAATCGTGATTGAATGTCAGAGTTCAGGTTTTTCACTCATCTCGGGATTTTTTGTCTCTGGAAGATTACCCCGATTGTCCTTGACTTCGTCGTTTTCCCAGAATTTGCTATTCTTCAGAGATTCAGCTTCTTCACGGATTTCCATCGGCTCCAAATTTTCCCAAAATCCATGATTCCCTATTTTTTTTGAGATTTGTCAAGTGTCTCCTCCTTCGTGGAAATCCGTCTTTAGCAATTTTCCTAGAATTTGATGAAATATGAAGGAATATGAAATAGCATGATGTGTTAATAGGTGATGATGCATTTTATGATTCATTTATGCTATTTTGAGATCTCACATGTTGTTTATTGATTAATAATGATCAGATTGAATTGCCAATATGTGTTTTCATGTTTATTCTGCTGGAATCCGTCTAGCCCGGAATTCTCTAAAATTCCTCCCTAGCTTGGATTCCGCAAATGGTCCTGAAATCCAAAGTTTAACTTGATCATTCTATATGAGGTTTCATAGGGTTTAATGATGATTTTGATTAATTAACCTTTGTTGGTGTCATCTTTATTATGTTTCCTTTGTTAAGTGTAGTCTAAATCTAGCAAGGTAGTAATTGGAAAGGCTAAGGGTGACATGGAGGGATCTTCAATATCTAAAGCAAAAAGAATTAGTATGGACATCAAGAGTAAAATCTCGAAGAGTAACATTACCTTTATATAGTCAAAGGTGACAGACATGAACATTGGACTATGGGATTATGAAGAGTTTAAAGGTAGAATGGTAGCACAAGATCTTCCTCTAGTGGCTAAGAGAATGTTAGAATTAGGATTGGCGCATGTAGTTGGTTTCCCTTCCACAGTGCAATGTTATGATTTAGTCCTTGAGTGTGCCAAGCACTATGGCAGTGATACAGAGAGAATTATTGGTTCTCAGTGGAGGATTGTGGAAAACTTGAATCATGTCTCCATAGCTTAGACTTTTGATATGCAAGATAGATCTCATGTGGTGGCATTCAACATGGAAACGACTAAGGAGTATTGTGAAGAAGAGACTATCAAATCTTAGCAACTCATCAATTCTTGTCTAGAGAAGCCCAAGTCTCATTATTCCAAATTTCCTAAGCAGTTATTCAGAGAAAAGTATAAAAAGGAGTATTATGATGCCATCACTCTTCTTAGTAGAGTGGTTGGATTAAAAAATGTTGGTATGTTTGAGAATTGGATGTGCCATGTTATTGTGAGGAAGGAATAGGAAAAGATCGACTATTATTGGGTAAGTTTCATAAGCAGAGTGATTCATGAGCAATTGTCCAATATGCTGCAGACCAAGACCTTCACAATGACCTCATACTTAGTCTATGCATTTGTAAGATTTAATCCATACAAGGGATTAAGTACCAAGGGTACCTTTGGACAGGATTTTATTTATGAGTTTTACCCTCAATTGCACTTGGGAAGCTCGAGCTACAGGAGGGTGAATGATGCATTCACCATGCATATCACTAGGTTGCTGCAGGGTGCATAGCACACGAGGATTTCTAATCAAGCCAAGGAGTTAATCAAGAAATATGGTGCTTGGTTCATTCAATTCCCAACCTTCTCATATATCTGGATTGATGGTTGTCAAAGGGCTCCATACAGACTTCCAAGGTATCCCACTGATCACATCTTACTTTTGGAAGTCACTCGACAGATATGTGATTTTGATGCCATTGTCAAAAGGGACAATAATAAGATTGGTTTTGGTGGAGACTTTCCTTTGAGGATAGGTACTGGAGAGGCATGTCCTTCCATTATTTCAGCCCAAGCTTCAGAGGAGGAGATGAGTGCTCTTGGTTTATCCTTTCATTCAAAAAGGTCCAGATTTGATATAACATGTGAGGCCCAAAAGAAGGCTAGTAAAGAATATAGCCATAAAGTTGAGTTGGAAGACTCTTGGGCCAATTGCAGTGATGAATATGAGGTAAGCAAGAAGAAGTTTTCCCAGTTTCCATTTGAATCAGTTTGATTGTATAATGTGAAGGCCGTTCCTGATCAACTGGAAGATGATGGGGATCTGATTCAAGGCCATACTTATGAGGCGGTAAAGGATAGGCCAATTGGTGATGTGGATTGGCCAGAAGAAGAAAAGACATAATTAAAATAGTTAATGGATCTAGTCACCAAGTTTACCAGAATGTGGCTAAAGCATAAAATGTGGGAGTTGGAAAATGAAGGTGTACACTCCACCTATGATTTGATGGGAGATTTAGACCCTCACTCCACTTTCGAGGAGTCAACTGAGCAAGATCCTAAAGGTAAGGGTAAGGTGGATTCTCCTTTTAAGATCAAGATAAAGGGTGTTCAAGGGGAGGAAGCCCAAGAAAGAGAAAAATAGAGAAAGCCCATTGCCAAAAAGAGGGGACATATTTCAAGGAGTAAGAAGTCCAATAGGGAGGAAACTAAAAGGAAGAGTCCTAAAGTTAATTTTGTTGTTCCTAAAAGAAGGAGAATTGTGAGATTATCACAAAAGGCAAGCTCCAAGGTGGGAGAGGAAGAAGTTGCTCCACTTGTGGTAAATGTAGAAAGTTCAGAGGAAAAGACATGGGTGTACACAAGGAGGTCAAGGACTCCTTCTCCCAAGGATAGTGTGCCCAAAGAAGATCCTCCTCTAGTTACTTCACATAAGGAGCAGCATGATGATGTTTCGTCTTCCCGTGAAGCTCAAAGAAAACCAGGTGAATCTGAGAAAGTTGAAGATCATCCAGACACTGAGGGAGAAGAATTCCATGAGGGTGAGCTTTATAATGCAAAGGCAGAAGTAGAAAAGGTGATGCAGTCTCCCTTGGTTGCATATGAGGTTTCACCTGTTAGGACTAAAGGGGTCAAATCGCCTCCAAGAGAAGAAGAAGTAGAAAAGATTTCATCACCTGAGAATAAGGAGAAACATGCTGAAGAAAAGGAAAGTAAGGAAGATGAGACTCCTGAGAAGTAGATTTTGGATAAAGAAGCACCTAAGGGTCAACAAGAGGAAGTGGGACAGAGCAAAGTGCAGTTAGATTCCACTGTTCTAGAGTTGTTGGACAAGGGAATCAAGATAAAGCAGGTTATTTTGGAGCATACTCCACCTAACTAGGATGAGTTGTTGGACAAGATTGGAAAGGATAAAGATAAAAAGAAGGCTAGGGTCATTTCAAGGATTGAAAGAGATAGGGCAAGTAATAGAGTTATCCACATTGTAACTCCTACTCCAGATAAGAATAGAGATGATGTAATTGCAAAATATTATAACTTGCAGACTATCAATTTAGGGCCCACTTCCGTTGAGCAGGACATTGAAGACTATCAGAGTTCTAGTGCAGTCATCTTGGGTAGATTAAGGAAAGAAATTCAAACTAAGCAGGATCTGAAGAAAGAGAATGAGAAGCTCAGGAAATGCTTGGAGGATCTAATGAAACCCTTGCAATGCATTAACCCCTCAACCTCTGCTACAAAACCCTTACCCCAAGAGACTATCACTAAGCTTGAGAGAATGAAGGCTTCCACTCTTGCTACTGCAAATTGGCTGCAAGGGGTGCGAACAAAAGGAAATGATGCTATCAGGGACATTCTATTGTCTGGGAAAGATACTATGAGGGCAACCAATTCGTTGAAGGATGTATTAGCCCAAGATAAGGAAGATACAGATCTCCTGCTATAAAAAATAAAAACTATCATGGAGTATACCAAGGAAAGGATTGTAAGTGATGGAATTTTCCCTTCCTCTAGAGCTGTTGAACCTTGGGAGTGGTTTGAGGCATTGCAAATTAGGCAAAAGGTTTTGAAGATGATATATAAGCAGACAAGGAAAATTGATGATACCCTAACTAGTGTCTATAATGGTTGCATTGCTTTCTTTGAGATTATGACAGGGAGAAGGAAGATTGCACCTAAGTATTTGAGTTTGGAGCAGTTGAGAAAGTGGTGGCATGATGTTTATGCTCCAGTCAGTGATGATTCTATTACTGAACACTAGTTAGATGATGCAGGCACCTACATTGTTGTCATTGATAAATACCTAACATATAAGGTTGAGTGGGATAAGTCAGTGAAACAATCAAGGGAAGAAATTACATCAATTGAGAGTCGACTTAAGGTTTTGCCTTTACCACCTGTGGCCGACTTGGGTAGGGTGCTTTTGAGGGTGCATGAAATGCTGGAGCGGAATAAAGACAAAGGGGAAGATAGTTAATGATGGGATACATAGAGATTTGTGCTTCCCTATTATTTTGGCATGCATTGGTTCGAGCTGCATTGGAGATCCCAGGCGAACCTGGATGAAGCTCATGCATTTAATGCATATTTTATCTCATTTTGAATTTCTCTTGACCAACTTTTTGTGGCCAATTATTATTGTAAAACCTGGCTAGGCTGACATGTTTTGGGTGTTCTATAAATATGGCATTTTTCCTCTATTATAAGGGTTAAGTATAGACATAAACAAATAGAGAGATAATTAGTGTAGAAGCGAATTAAGTAGAGCAAGAGATAGTAAGTAGTTGTTCTCAAGCAAATATTGTAACAAAAAGCTAGAATTGTTGGTATAGTGGACTTTATATTCATTGTGCTTAGTTCAATTGTGAGGGTTTATTCATTTCAATTAAAATAGGGTTGTTTGAATGAATGTTCATGATCTGAAAATATTAACACCTTAGAAGATTGCACTATTTCTATAAGATTGCAGATCCATCTGGGTCAAGTAGAAATCAGTTTTTAAGGGATTGGTTCATTCCAAGTATTTCATCATTTGCATTGTTAATCTTACATTTAGTGTTAAATTTAGAAATCTCTTTCAAACCTTATATCTTTTGTTATTTCTTTTATCATTTGGGTTAAATTTAGGATTGAAGTATCATCATATTGCTAGATCTGATAATTAGAGATTCAGTATTTTGCTTGTAGTAAGGTCCCATTGTGATTACCAGCATTTTCACGTTTATCACTAAGTTATTTATGCATTGTCAAGACCTGACATTAGAGACCTTGGGGTTATCTCTTGAGGCTTGCTGATAGAGATTTACCTTTCAAGAGAGATAGGATATTATATTCTGTCTAAGTTGTTGCTTTGTAGAAAACATCATCAACATTCTCTAGCCTTAGCATGTGCAAATGATGCAACTTTTATTTTCTAAATTGGAGAAAAAGTAGACAAATGAATAGGACCTTCTTCTAATTCAAGGTCAAATTCTTCCTATTGCTCTTCCAAAAATTTCTTCACTACCTCTGAACTATCTCTTGCTTCCATAGGAACTTCCTTAACTTCAACCTTCTTTTCCTCAACCACCGTTTCCTCAGACACAGATTTTTGCTTTCCTTTTGGAATTTCAACTTCTTCACTTGACATCTCCTTTTCTTCAACTGACATAGCTTTAGGAGCTTCAGTCTCCATGGGTACTTTTGCATCATGCACATCAGGAGGAATCTAAGTATCCTCAACTGTAACCTCTTCATTTACCGGACCAGATGAAATATCTTCAACATGCACTTCTTTAGAGACAACATTAATTCTATTCTTTAATAAAACTTCCTTTAGAATTCTTTCAATTTATTTTGCTACCTCTTCAGTCCTACCAATCATAATCTTGTTTGCTCTTGTTTTTCTCTTGACTAGTTTTAAATAGAAAACAACATTTTCAAAAATTAACGCTTGTGTTTTCCAACATAATTTTTTTCTATAAAGGATAAAATTATAATTTTTGAAACATAGATTCTCAACATCAATATCTAGGGCAATGATATTTTTCATAATTTTTTGTTACATTTTTTTAATTAATTTCTAAAGTCACTATAACTATAATTTGGACATAGATAATGGAGTAAAGAGGGAGCAGGAAGAGGAGTGAGGGGGCGAGGGGGTGTGGGCAGGGGGGGTGAATTTGAAGTAAGGGGATGATTTTGCAAAAGTGGATGGGTTACTGCTAGGCTAGTTGTTGGTGTCATGCTATGGGGTTGTTGTGGAGTGGTGTTCGCTTTTGTCTTTGGCCTGGGTTGCATTGATGTGGATTTGTTTGTGGCTTTCATCCTTTTGGAAATTTTTGGTTGGGTGTTGGCTATTGTCATTTTCCTACTATGGAGTTGTGTTTCAGGTTTGGCTACTACAATCGCCTTGTGGGATTTTTTTGGGTGTGGGAATTGTATCTTCTTTTCTATACCTGTTTGTGTTTAAATGTGTTTTTTTGTAGCAGAGGCGTTTCTTCTGGGTTTTATGGGTTTCTTTTCCTATATTTCTTTGGGAATCTTCTTGTTCTTTTGGGTTTTAGATTCATAGTGTTGAGTGGGAAGACTTCTTTCTTCACTTGGGCTAATTCATAACAGCTCTATCTCAAGAGGTTTGTGCCTATTGCCTTATCTACTAATGAGACCATTTTGGGCTAGTAGTTTTCCCTCCTTTTTGTTGTGGTTTTCTACCTCATTGTTGAAGGTTTCTCCTTTTTCCTCTATCCTTTTTCCCTCAAAGGTATCGTTGTTGCTTTTCCTTTGGTGCCTCTTTGGTTTTTTGGGATTTTCCCAAAGTTTGTCTTTTTGGCTAGGCTTTGTTTGGGTTGTTGGCTAGTTTTTCCAGCAAGGTTTTTTGTTGTCCCAGTTATTCTTTGTGCCTAAGGGAGTCTTGGATTCCCTTTCTATTGATGAGTTTTCCTCTTTTGCGGTGGATAATAAGTTGTTTAGTTCATTGGTTTCTCTTCTTTCACGGGTTCTTAAGGGTGTTGTTTCCACCCTTGGTTTGGATTTGACAGTGTTGCTTACTTTGTTCATTCTGAAGACCCTAATGATGCTAGTCCCCCTGGTTTCTATGTTTATTCTTTTTGTAGGAGTGTTGTCTTTCTTTCGTGTCCTATACTTGGTGTCTCCTATTGAGGTGGAGACCTCTCCTTTTGAGGTGGAGATGAGTTTTGTTGGTGTAGTGGTTTTTTCATGCTTCTTCTACAAGTTTTCTCCAATGCAAATTCTATTAAGGAGAAGGCCATTCCTATGGAGGTGAAATGTAGATTGGCTAGAGATCCTTGGCAGTGGAAAATTGGGTGTCCATGGTTACTTCTCCTATAGAGGCAGAGAGGGGGAGTTGATGGGATCTATTTTTTCTATTCATTTTGTTTTCTGTGGCTTGGTTGTTTTAGCCAGTGGTATGGAGAGTCGGGTGATGGTTTGACTTCTTCTTGTGGAAGGTGGTTTTCTATGGCTCAGTTATTGTTGTAATGAGCATATTGTTTGTTGTTTCCTAACTTTTTCAAGCTATCTTTGATTAGTTTGGTTGGGTTCAAGATCCCTCGTAAAACTTGGTTGTTAAGGGTTTAAGGTTCCCTTCAAAACCTTTTATGTGGGTGCAGATTTAGGTAGTCATGCTGATCATTTGAAGGTTTTTTGTTGATTCACTGTTGGTTTTCTTTTTTGTATCCTTTTGCATCTTGTTCATCTTTGAGTGGGTTTTGGGTCCCTTCAAAACTTGATTGTAAATGGTTTCGGGTCCATTCAAAACATGTTTTTCCCTTTAATCAAAATTATAATTTGGACATACATGTATTGTCCAACATAACTTGTGTATGTATCGAAATCTAACTTTTTTTAGTTAAAAAAGGGAATCAACACCCAGGAAAAGGGTATTTTTTGAAACTTTTTTACAATGGTTTACTATTTTTCCACTTTTTGTAAAATGAAGAGCTTGATTTTTCAGAGAAAAACCTATGTTCAACAAAAATTGAAAATTAAATACGTGATAAAATGAAAAAAAAAATAGGATGTTGTGGTTGTGTTGCTGATATGTGGTTGTCATTGATGTCAACACTATTAGCATTAATTCATTAGAAGTTGTATATGTCAAGGATATTGAGAAAATTGTAATGGAATGAGTTGCAGGTTGTCAGTGGTGAAGTGAAGTTCAGTATGTCAATAAGTTTTGTACGTTGATGATCAGAGGTTGTGGACTAAAGGGTTTGTTGTTGAGTGTATCTAGTTTATCCACATCAATTTTTAGAGATCTATGTGAAGATTTGATCAAATTATGAAGATTTATATTTTGATAGTTTTTTTGTTGCTTCAATTGGTGTTATTAATTGAAGATTGATTCAATTTCAGTTAGTTCAGTTTATGTGGATTATTCTTTAGTGATTTTTGATGTTTGTGAATGTTTCTAGATCATTCTCTATCTTTCTTGCATGTCTGCATTGATCGTTGTGCTCGTGGTTAGCGATTTTCTCTTGCGTGTTCATGTTTTTATTGTTCTTGGTTAACATGGTGTTTGTAGCGTGTTTTGGATCTTTGAGGAGTAATTAATTGAAGTGTTTTCATATTGGAGATGTTGATTTGGGTCCTCAGTAAGTTGTGGTTGACCTTGGTTGATTCGCATTAATAATCTTTAGTGTTTTGGGCCGACAGTTTATATTCATTTTATTATTTTGTTGAAGCCGACATGTAGGGATGAAATTTCTTGTTGCATATATATATAAGTGATTGTTTATTTGAATTGAAGTATGCTAGTGGATGTTGAGTGTGTGTATATGTGTGAATAAGTTCCTAATAATTCAAAGGCAGGGCAGAGTTTGAAGAAGAGTGAAGAAGAGTGAAGAAACGTTCATGTACTTAACTGAAACTGTGATCAGGCATTAGCAAATGATAATTTATCAATTCAAATCCCTACGGATGTAATCCAATTCTTTCTATAAGATAGGGTTTCTTCCTTTAGGCAATTAGCCTTGTTGTAATTGAGCAATGAGCTCTAGGAATTGTTCTTGAATGCATGTGCATTCCCCATATTTCATTTCTTTATACTTTTAATAGGGTATAATCTTTTGGACTGACCTCCGCCATTGTTTTCCCCCTAACAAGGTTTCCACGTACAAAAATCTTGGTGTTATGTATGTTTTTGATGTGTTGATGATTTATGCTTTCATGGTTAATAATCAAATCTGAGAATAAGTTTAATAAGTTCTAAATTTTTGGGACAACTAATTCACCCCCTCCCTCTCAGTTTTTTGCCCTTGTGTTGCCAACAATTGGTATCATAGTAGGTTCCTTGGAATAAGTTTAATAGCTTGAGGTGATCTAGGATGGCATCATACAAGAAGGATAGTCTGAGATTTTATGGAACAAATTATTCTTTGTGGAAGACTCGAATGGAGTGTCATTTGAGATGAATGGGTGAACCCTTCTAGAACATTACATGTAATAGGTATGTTATTCCTTATAATGGTACTACTACTACTGTTGAGATTAGAGATACTGAGTATAATATAAGGGCTAAGGAAGAAATTTTGAGTGCCTTCACTAATTCTAAGATTAAAAATGTTATGGATTTAAAGACTACTTATGAGATCTAGAAAAATTTGGAAACCTTGTATGAAGGTGATGCTAATGTGAAGATTGCTAAGTTGCAGAGTCTAAAAGGGAAATATGAAAAGTTAAGAATGGGTGATGATGAGAACATTACTATTTTTATGTAAAGAGTAAATGAACTTGTATGTGGTATCAAATGTGTTGGTGGATAGATAGATGAATCAAAGATTTTTGCTAAAGTGCTTAGATCCTTGCTTGATTCATACAAAGTAAAAGCTAGTGTTATTGAAGAACTCCGGATTGTAACAAATGTAACCAAAGATATGTTGGTTGGTAAGATGACTAATTTTGAGTTGAGTGAATTTGGTGATGCTCTTCCTAAGGTTGAATCTACATTTAAGGCTACTACTTCTGGAAGAGATAGACAGAGATATGATCTGGGTGAGAGTTCATCTAGAAAGACATTCAAGTATCAGGATGAAATCAGACAGATTGAAGAAGAAGAAAGAGATATGGAAGAGTTGGAAGCACTTATTGTCAAAAGAGTACCGAGAGGAAAAGGTATGTATGAAGGAAAATTGCCTCTTAAATGTTTTTCTTGCAATAAGATAGGTCATTGTGCATCAAGGTGTCTAGAAAGAGCTCCTAAACCAAGACATAACAAGCCTAGATTTCAAAAGAAGTGTTACTATGTTGTTGATGGTGTGACAGATGATGAATCTGATAAAGGAAATAGAAGTGATGATGAATGGGTATTTATTGCTATCAAGGAAAATAATTTTATGTCTACTAAATCTACTAGTTGTACAAATGTGGAGAAAGCCCTAGTTGCTCGAGTTGAAGAGAAATATGAATGGGTGATTGATAGTGGATGTTCACATCATATGATAGGAGATAAAAGTAAGTTTGTGATCTTGGAAAAGTATGATGGTGGTGTTGTGAGATTTGGTGATAATACAACTGGTATGATCCATGGTAGAGGATGCATTTCTCTCGATGGTAAGCATAATATTGATGATGTCATGTATGTGGAAGGATTGAAGCATCATCTTTTAAGTGTTGGTCAGATGGTTGAGAAGGGATACAATCTTCAGTTCAAGGATGGAAAGTGTAGAATATTGAATTCCTGAAATGTAATTGCATCAGGTACAAAAATAGAAGGTAATATCTTTCACTTGAGTTTTTCTAGTAAAAGTTGTTTGATTGTTGAAGTTGATAAAAGTTGGTTATGGCATAAGAGAATGTGTCATGTTAACTTTGATAATATTTTCAAGATAAGTTCTACTAAGGTTGTGAGAGATCTACCTAAGTTGGTGAAACCTACTAATGCCATATGCAAGGAATGTCAGTTAGGAAAGAAAACTAGAATTTCATTTCAGAGCAAATAGCATTGTTCAAATGAATTGTTGGAGCTTGTGCATACTAATCTGTGTGGTCCCTCTAAGGTCATAATTTTGTAAGGTTACAGGTATTTCATGTTACTCATTGATGATTATTCTAGAATGGTGTGGGTTACTTTCTTAAGGGAGAAATTTGAAGCACTGGAAAAGTTCAATATCTTTAAGGCTATGGTTGAGAGAAAGATAGGTCTGAAGATTAAACATCTAAGATCAAATAGAGGTGGTTAATTCATTGCCAGTGAGTTTAATTCTTTTTGTGAATAACATGGAATAAAGATAATTATTTGCAACATAGACCCCTTAGCAAAATGGAGTTTTGGAAAGGAAGAACAGAACAATTGAAGATGTTGCAAGAACTATGATGCTAGAAGGAAATTTCCCTCATATCTACTAGGGAGAAGTTGCAAGAAATGTTGTGTACACACTCAACCAGGTACAAATTAAAGGTGATACTGGGAAGACCCCTTTTGAGCTATGGGTTGGTCAAAATCCTACTGTTAAATATTTCAAAATCTTTGGGAGTAGATGCTACATTAAAAGGGATGAAGATATAGGAAAGTTTGATGCTAGGAGTGATGAAGGTATCTTTCTAGGTTATTCTACTAAAAGCAAAGCCTACTAGTGTTACAATAAAAGATTGAGGAAAATGGTTGAAAGTACAAATGTCAAGGTTGATGAAGACTTAGGTACACCATCTAGAACCTGTGGATATGATTTTGGTGATTAGAATGATAGTACAAACAAAGGAAAGCAAGTTCAAACTACAAATCAAGTGCAAATCATTCCGGTGAATCAGGAAAATCAAGAGGAAGAAGAAACTAGTGGAATTACAGAAGAGAGAACACAAGAGCCTGAAGTTGAAGAACATCCTAAGAAGACTCTGAGGTATGTAAGATTGAATCATTCAAAAGATCATATTATAGGTGATAAGAACAAAGGTGTCCAGACTAGGAGAAATATTGTAGAAGAATGCTGCTTGATTTCAAATATTGAGCCTACTAGTGTGAATGAAGCATGTAAAGATGAACATTGGGTTGAAGCATGAAAGAGGAGCTAAAACAAATTAAGAAGAATGATACATGGATTCTTGTTCCCAGACCTAAATATAAGAATGTCATTGGAACTAAATGGGTCTTTAGAAATAAACTGAATGAGCAAGGTGAAGTGGTTATAAACAAAGCAAGACTGGTATGCAAAGGATATTCACAGATGGAAGGAACTGATTTTTAAGAGACTTTTTCCCCTGTTGCTAGAATTGAAGTTGTAAGATTATTTCTTGCCTATGTTGTTTACAAGAACTACAAGGTTTATCAGATGGATGTCAAGTTAGCTTTTCTAAATGGCGAATTAGAAGAAGGGGTGTATGTTGAGAAACTTGATGGATTTCAGTTGACTGATAAGGGAGATATGGTGTGTTGGTTGAAGAAAGCATTGCATGGACTCAAGCAAGCCCCTAGAGCATGGTATGCCAAATTGGACAAGTATTTGGTGAAGCTTGGATTTAACAAAGGTACTATTGATAGTAATATGTATTTCAAGATTGATCATAATAAATATTTTATTGTTGAAGTCTTTGTTGATGATATCATTTTTGGAGGAGATGATGGTTTATGCATGAAGTTTTCTAATGAGATGCAGAATGAATTTGAGATGTCAATGATTGGAGAGATGAAATTATTTTTGGGATTGAAAATTACTCAGTTAGGTAAAGGGATCTTTATATCTCAGTCCAAGTATGTGAAGGAATTATTGAAGAGTTTCGGTATGGAAGATTAAAAGCTATTCGGTACACCCATGGTAAGCAGATGCAAGTTGACAACAAAAGATGATTCTCCAAAAGTAAATCAGACTAGATACAGATTAATGATTGGTGGATTGCTTTATTTGACTCAAACTAGACCTGATATCATGAATGTTGTATGTATTTTTACAAGATTTCAAGGTGATCTGAAGGAATCTCATGTGACTATTGTGAAGAGAATTTTTAGATACTTGAAGGGAATAGTTGACTTTGGCCTATGGTATCCTAAAGATGATGATCTTACTTTGAGTGCCTTTACTGATGTTGATTGGGCAGGGGATTTAAATGATAGGAAAATTACTAGTGGTGGAGTATTTTTCTTGGGTAAGAAGTTGATTTCGTGGTTAAGTAAGAAACAAAATGTCATTTCCTTATCTACTATAGAGGTCAAATACATTGTCGTTGCTAATAATTGTACTCAAGTATTGTGGATGAAGCAGATGTTGAAGGATATCAAAGTTGTGTATGATGAACCAATTGCTATATTATATGATAATTCAAGTGCTATTAACATTTCTAAGAATCTGGTGTTGCATTCAAAGACAAAGCATATATCTATTAAGTTTCACTTTTTTAGAGAAAAGGTAAGTGAAAAGGAAGTCAGACTAGAGTATGTGCCTACTAAGGAGAAAATTGCAGTTATCATTACCAAGTTGTTTCCTAAGGATAATTTTGAGTATCTCAGAGGGAAGTTAGGGGTGATTACCCCTCTTGATCAAAACTAAGGATGAATTGCATTGAATCATTCTTTGCATTTCATAGTCATATCTTGATCTAGATTGATGTTGTGGTGGCTGCTACTCAGGGGGAGTAGTCAAATGCTCAGATGTTCAGATATGTGGTTCATAGTTTGTGTGGAGCTTAGAAATCTTTGTAATTGATGTCAAAGGGGGAGAATATCATGTGAAAAACTATTTGGGGAAGAATAGCCTTGTGGGAAAGAAGATCATGTGAAAGAGTTGAGGAGAAAATGAGTCAAAACCTAAGGGGGAGTAAGTGTCAAGAGTTAGTTGTGTTGATGTTGTTTTTCACATCATATGTTGCCATCAATGCCAAAGGGGTAGATTTTTGGATGTTGTGGTTGTGTTGCTGATATGTGGTTGTCATTGATGTCAACACTATTAGCATTAATTCATTAGAAGTTGTATATGTTGAGGATATTGAGAAAATTGTAATGGAATGAGTTGTAAGTTGTCAGTGGTGAAGTGAAGTTTAGTATGTTAGTAAGTTCTATACATTGATGACTAGAGGCTGTGGACTAAAGGGTTTGTTGTTGAGTGTATCTATTTTATCCACGTCGAGTTTCAAAGATCTGCATGAAGATTTGATCTAGTTATGAAGATTTATATTCTAACAATTTTTCTATTGCTTTAGTTGGTGTTACTGATTGAAGATGATGCAATTTTAGTTAGTTCAATTGTTTTGGATGCTTCTTTGGTGATTCGTGATGTTTGTGGATGTTTCTATATCATGCTCTATCTTTGTTGTGCATCCACATTTATTGTTGTGCTTGTGGTTGGCAATTTTCTCTTGCGTGTTCATGTTTTTCTTTTTCTTGGTCGACATGGTGTTTGTAGCGTGTTGTGGATCTTCAAGGAGTAATTAATTGAAGTTTTTTCATGTTGGAGATGTTGATTTGGGTCTACACTAAGTTGTGGCTGACCTTGGTTGATTCGCATTAATAATCTTTAGTGTTTTGGGTTGATAGTTTATATTCATTTTTATTATTTTGTTGAAGCGGACATGTAGAGATGAAATTTCTTGTTGTAGATATATATGTGATTGTTTATTTGAATTCAAGTATGCTAGTGGATTTCGAGTGTGTGTGTATGTGTGAATAAAGTCCTAATCATCTGAAGGCAGAAAAAGTGTGAAGAAGAGTGAAGAAGAGTGAAGAAATGTTCATGTGCTTAACCAAAACTGTGATCGAGCATTAGCAGATGCTAATTTATCAGTTCAAATCCCTGCGGATGTAATCCAATTCTTTTTGTAAGACAATTTTTCTTCCTTTAGGTGGTTATTCTTGTTGTAATTGAGTAGTGAGATCTAGGCAGTGTACTTGAATGTATGTGCATTCCCCACATTTCATTTCTTTATACTTTAAATAGGGTATAATCTTTTGGACTAACCTCCACTATGGTTTTTCCCCTAATAGGGTTTCCATGTAAAAAAATATTGGTGTTATGTGTGTTTCTGATGTGTTGATGATTTATGTTTTCATGGTTAATAATCAGATCTAAGAATAAGGTTAATAAGTTGAATAAGTTTTAAATTTCTGGGACAACTGAGTCACCCCCCCTCTTAGTTGTTTTCCATTATGTTGCCAACAAACATATCAAGACTATACTTCTTGGAAAGCTCGTTTCAAGGGCTAAAATCTTGCAAAATATCTTGTCAAGTTAAGTTCATCTGAAGTTCAAAACCAAGGTTTGAAACTAAGTTTTCTGAGGAAATTTTGATGTAGAATCCAAACCTATCATACTTAACCCCTTCATTTGAAGGTGTTACCTTCGCTCGAAGGGTTCTTCAAGCAAAGGTCACCATACAAAAGTCATTTTATAGCATAAAAATGTTATTTTATGCCAAACACCTTCAAGCAAAGGTCTTTAGTTGCATACCTCCACTTGAAGGTCCTTGAGAAAAGATTTAACTTCACTCAAAGGTGCTCACTAAAAATATCTGTCATAGCCCAAAAAAGTTCATTGTCCCAAAAGTAAGACACATTATTGTGATTTTACCCATTATTTAAGTTTATTTTGTGAATTTATGTAATTAGATTTTTTCCAATTTTCTTCCCAATCCCAAGTTCGAGTCAAAATTTTATTGTGCCATGTTTTTGTTGAGTCCAATTTTTTGAACTATGGAAGGTTTGCAATTACTAGTGGGATATAAATGACAATGGAAAAAAGTATTGAAAGTGATGGATCACCCCATCAACAACCAATTTTATAGAAATAGGCTTAGAAATATAACGAGGTTAATAATAAAGGTTTTAACAACCCACCAATAGATATGTGTAGATAAGAACCAACTAAATATGTTCAAACAATGGAGGCTCCTTGCTACAACCTTAATCCTATAGTGTGCATAGGGTTATGAATAGTTGGTTTGTGGCTACCTTAAATCTTAATTAAGTTATATGATCACTAATATATTGTTAGATTGGCAGTTAAGTTAGCTTGGATGTCATCTCAAGCATAAGTATGGTATATATAGGATCAAGGGGTCAGTTTATCATCATATTGTGAATTGTGTTCTTCTTGGAGAATTTTGGAGGTTTTCCCCCTTGAAGTGGCTTGTTAATATCAAAAAATCATCAAGTATTTGTGGAATATTTCCTATTATATTCTCACTTTTTCAATTTATTTCATTATAAGTGGTATTAGAGAATGATCTTGACATTTGAGAGGCAAGAAACAAACCAAAAATTTTCTTTTGGAGGTCAAATTGTGAGCATGTCTCTCTCTCAAATTAGCAATTTTTTTCTAAATTTTGGAGGGCTATTCAAGAACATATTGAAGCTAATAAATTCTATATTTGAGATCATTTGGATAAAAAATGGAGTTTAAAAAATGAGGGGTTTCATCAAATTTTATTCCAAGGCTAGAAATTAGTGAGTTTACTGGAGACTTTTGTGAAAGGTGAGATCTAAGGCCAAGTAAGTTACTATAAAAAAATTAGATTATTTTAATTTTTTTTGAGTAAGTTATTGTGAAAACTATTTTGATAGCATCATGGTGGTCACGTCAATAAAAGGAAAAGGATGAAATCTAATCACTCCTAGAAAGATTATAAACCAAGATGATCCATTAGTAGAGGAGAGGGATGCCATATCCATGGATGATATAATAGAAGAAACTAACAAGAAGGATGAAATTAGGTTAGAAATGGTAGATAAAATGTAAGGGATCTCTACTGAAATAAATTTTAACATGGTTTTATTGGGTCATGAAGCTTCACATGATAACCCAAAGAAATTTATGGCTAGCCATTTATATCAAAGGTTGATATGTGAAATTTCAATGTCAAGAATCCAATCAATTGGATTTGCTAAATGGAGTAGGTATTTTATCCTCATGTTCCATGTCAACCAAAGGTTGTAATGGGATAATTATACTTGAAACTAAACCAATTAATTTGGTATTATTGGCTATATGAAGAGAAGAAAAGAATGGATGTATTTGTCACATGTTATGCTTTCCAAGAGGAACTCACTACACATTATGGCAACAATTTTATGAATGGTTACTTTAGTCAAATTACCAAATCAAAAAAAGTATGGTCAATTAATACACTATATAATTCCAAAACAATTCTTTAAGAGTGGAGTGAGTTATAGAAGAAATTTAAAATAATTATTTATAGAGGGTTTACATGACCATATCAAATATGAGAAACATATGTTCTATCCTAATTCTATGTTCCAAGCAATGATTATGAAAAGGAAGATAGATAAAAAAATTGTGGCCAATAAATGGTAAAGGTTTTTAATCATGAGATATAAAGGCACTCTTACACAACAAAGTATTTAGCCTAATAGAATGACTCCACACCATATTCAAGAGAAGATAGAAAAAGGGTTATGTTTTTAACTCTGATAGAAAATATAGTCAAGGACATAAATATACTAAAAAAAAATTACATTTAAGGGCCAAGTGAGGAAGAAGAGGAGTAAGAAGAAATATTAGACGACAATAATGAAATAGATGAGGAATTGAAGAATACTATCCAACCATTTATTTTTCATGCACTTTTTGTAATTAACACCCCCATAGACTCTTGAGATCATGGGCATGAAGAAAGAGAGAGTAATAATGTTGATAGACTCACAAAAACTCACAACCTCATCAAAAATAAGTTGTATATTGTCTAAATTATTTTATATATCTATGTCTATAATTTGAAGCCCTAATTGTAGATGGGGTATTGTCAATTGTTTGAGGAAATTTCATAGCATTAAATTATCCATGGGAGGTACTATCATGATTACCTAATTTTCTATCTACGTGGGTGTAGTAAATATTATGTTGGGGGTATAGTGGCTTACTAAATTGGAGACAATTGAGATGAACTTCTAGGAACTATTCATGAATTTTTTCTCAAATGATAGGACAATAAATCCAAGAGGGTTTTGTCCCAATTCCTTGAAAATGGTAAGTTCTCATCGAATGTAAAAGATTCTTAACAAGGGGAAAATGATTTTGTATCCTAATTATTTTTATTAGAAGTATATCACCCAAAAGATTCCACACTACTAGATCTACAAATAATTGTAGATAAACACTCAATATTTTTTTGAGAGATGCCAAAGAAATTCCTCTTCAAATAGATCATGATTGTGCCAATTCAACTAGTAACAAGGAGCCAACCACCAAAATGTAGACCCTACAAGTATCCTTATATACAAAAAAGTTAGATTGAGAAGATGGTTCAAGAGATGTTAGAAGCAAGTGTTATCAAGCATAGTAAGAGTACTTACTCCTCTCTAGTAGTAATAGTACACAAGGAAGATGCCACTTGGAGGATGTATCCTAATTATAGAGAGATCAATAAGTACACCATAAAGGATAATTTATTTTTTTTAGCAGTTGATTATTTGTTAACTAAGCTTCATGATGTTATTTATTTTACTAAAATTAATCCCCATTCTAGTTATCATCAAATAATAATTAGAGATGAGGATGTACATAATATATTTTTCAAATCCATGAAGATCACTTTCAAATTTTGGTAATGCCTTTTAGTCTCACAAATGAACCATAATATTTCAAATTTTGATAAGATCTACCTTTAGGCCATTTCTATGAAAAATTGTTTTGGTATTTTTATGACATCTTAATATATATTAAAAAAAATGGGAGGAACACTTGTAGCATGTAAATCAAGTTTTTGATATTATTGACTAACATCAAATTTAAGCTAAAGCATCCAAGTGTGTGTTTGGATTCAAAGAAGTGGAGTACCTCTCTCATAGTGTTTCACATGTGGGAGTATAGGTATACAATCCAAAGATCAAGGCCATTAGAAAATTGAAAATTCTTAGGATCCTCGAGAGACTACAAAATTTCTTAGGGATTATAGGTTAATATCATTTTTTTAAAGAATTATGGTATCATAGAATGTCTCTCATAACCTTGTTGATGAACAATTCCTTCCAATGGAATGAGGCATCTACCATGGAATTTGAGTGCAGCTAAAGGAAGTCATGTGCACAACTTAAATTCTAACAACTCCATGTTTTTCTAAAACATTCATTATGGAATGTGATAATTCAAAACATAGCATAGGAGCATTACTTAGAAAGAATGAAGAGCCATAGAACTTGAGAGCAACAAACTCAAAGGTAATAAATTGTTGAAGTCATTTTATGATAAGGAAATGTTGGCTATCTTGCATCCAATCAAACAATTGAGACATTATCTAATGGAAAGAAAAATTAAGGTAAACATAAATCATGATAGTCTTAAATATTTTTTACAATATTGGTTTTCATCTAAAGAACAACAAAAATGGTTCACAAAGATGTTGGGATGTGACTTTGAAATGGCATCTAAGAAAAGGAAAGGAGAATGTAGTATTGATTCTCTATTTAGGATGGATGAACCCCTAGTGTTAGTATTGCATGGTATTTCCATATTGCAAGTAGATTGGGTAAATGAAATAGAAGAAGAGTGGGAAGACATGGATACTCAAAATTTTATTGAGAAAATCCAGCAAGATGGGAGTGTATTAGATAAATTTGCATGGAAAGAAAATACTTTATGGTACAAGGATATGTTTTATCTTTGTAGGAATTCAAGCCTTAATTTTAAGGTGTTTGTAGAATTGCATGTTTCTCCAGTAGGTGAGCACTTTGGATTTTTGAAGACTTATCATAGAATCAAGCAATATTCATTTAGGAGGATCTAAAGGGGATGTTCAAAACATGTATTAAGACTTAAAGGGAATGATATAGCAACAAAATAAATGGGAGGAAATTAATACTTTGAGTCTTCTACAATCATTATTTATTCCAAGTCATAGGTAGGAGGAGGTATTTATGTATTTTATCACAATTTTTCCAAAAATTGAAGGAAAAAATGTTATCATGGTTGTGGATTGCTTCACCAAATATGAAGATTTATGTGTTATGACACACCCATTTGTAGAAAGAATTGTAGAAACCCCTTTATGAATATTATTTAAAAACTGCATGGTAATTCAAAATTCATAGTAAGTGGGTGGTCCCACAATACTGGTTTACAATTTTTGGCCAAACTAGACATTGCACTAATTTTTTTAACTAAATCTTCACTTTCAGGCACCTATAGCGGCTAAACCATGAGGAATTTGAAGATGATGCAAACTGGTGATTTGTGACATTTTATCTGTAGATTCTAAATATATTTTTTGCAAAAAAATTGGAATCAAATTGTGCTTTTTCCATCTCCTTTGAAATCTAGTTTTTAATAGTAAACACCATTTTTAAAGAGTGGTGTTACTGGCTAACACATAACTTATTTTCTATGAAGGATAAAATTCTATTTTTTTCAAATTTAGATTCATAACTACAATATCTATTGCATGGAATTGGTTTCATAGCATTTCATTAAATATTTTTTTCTTAATTAAGTTTCAAAGTCAAACTAGTTATAATTTAGACATGATTTACTAGCTAAAACATAACTCTTTTTGTATGTATCGAAATTATTATTATTTTGTTGGATCAAGGACATCAATATATAGTGCATCTCCACATGTGAAGAATAGAGAGCTTGATTTTTCAGTGAAAAACCTACATTCACAAGAAATAAAAAATAAATATAATAATCAAATTAAATTTATTTAAAATTATACTTTTTGGGAAGTGTTACAACTCGATTGTATGGCTAATACTTATTAGTACGGCATAGGGTAAAATGATTGTAAAGAGAATTCAGAGGATGAATAAAATATGTTGGTCCTTGTTATCAATATGAGTGTTTTCACATTTAATGATTATCTCATTTAATGTTGCTTCAATTGATGTTATCCATGGTGAAATAGTACAATATAAGGTTATTGAATTATGATTATTTTGACTTGAGATGTTTATGTATACTACTAATGTTATGAACATTTGACTGTCGTAAGATTATGTCAGTGGATGCAGGTATATGAACCATTCCTCCAAGTGGAGGGGAACTATCACTTAGGAGAGGAGCTTGGTCAAGTAACTGGTAAAGTAAACTATTTGAACATTCACACACGTCACTTTAGGTTGAGTGAACTGAATCAGTTTGTGTGGGTTATAGGTAAGTCATCTGTAGCTTGTATGCTACATTAGTAGTCTTGTCTACTTCTATATGCATTTATGAGTGATGTTTATCTATGTATCTGCCTTGTGATATTACGATCATAATGATTGTAACTTAAATGGAGGTAAGTGAATTGGAGGTGGACATATATACATATATATAGTATATATACATATCAATACAAGCATACATTGGCAGATGGATATACTCATACAGATGCATTGATATGGTATACCTACACATACATGTACATAAGAGGTATATACAGGTATATCTATGTATATAAGCACACATCCTATATTATGTGGATATTAATATTATTATTATTATTGCCTTACAAATTTACATATATATATAATATAATATAATATATATATTTCATATAGTCTCATATTTGGAAATCAAATTATTTCCTAATCAATTGAATATTTATCATTCAACTATGGAAGTTGAAGTATTTTATTATTTCAACTTTGTGAATTGCAGTTCTAAAATATATCATTCGAACTTGGAAAATCAAATTATTCCTATTCGATTAAACATTCGTCTGAACTTTGAAAGGAAAATGGAAATTAAATCAAATACAACACTTGAGAAGTAGTGTGCCCTGGTAAAATCCAATGCAAATATGAAACCACTAAAAGGTGTTTCAATGTTGGACTAAGTCAATAATCTGAGGCAAGATCAAATGAAATGTAGTAACAAAGCTTTTTTGATTCAGCCTAGAAAATAGGTTATATGTACACGATTTAACAAATGACCTTTTCTTTGTTATCATCTTAACCCGCCATATTATGAATTTGGCACCATATCTGAGAGAAAATTCTATAGGTGTCAAGTGGCTCAATTTCTCCATGTGCTTTGGAATTAGTCTTCACAATGTTGTCAATTGTTGGAGGATGACTCACCATTTTATGTGCTAAGTATGGCAGGGAATTAGCACCCCCTCCAAATTGAAAATTTCCAATAGCAGTGATGGCAAACCACTTTCCAAAACAAAAGGAAATTGTTTGAGGCTGGGCTCTATAAATAGTCGCCCCAACCTTCCTAATTGATTTATTCATACTTGTTCATTCTTATTTTACTCATTTCACTATGATTCAAGACTGAATTTGTATTCCTTCTTTCTCATTTCAATTGCATTCATTCACTTTGCCTTTGTCATATCATTGATTATCACTGTTGGAGTTGTCTCTTATTCATATTTCAAAATATCTTGAGCATCATACATTTACCATTTGTAAGTAAATAATAGCTACCACCATATCTGAGTATTCATTAGAGAAGGCGTATCATACCAAAATATATGCCTGTTGGTTAAATACTTTTGTGTTTTTACCAATTCTATATATCTATTTTTTGAGTGAGGAAGAGTGAATTCTAAGAAAGATTTTTCGGTTATTTGAGGTGTTGTAAATTGCTAGATTGATCAAAAAGTGAAGGTTGTGTTATCAATACTTTGAGGAAAAGAAAATTATAGGCATGGGATATTCTTCTACTATCTATTTTTGTGGTTTATCCATATAATGCTTCTTGATTTGTATTTTTTTTTCTGTGCATAGGAAGCGAATTGAATAAAGATAAAAGATGCATTCTAGTTGTATTGTAGATTATTTGTATGATCCCCATATTAGGAGAATACTGGTTGCATTAGTTACTATTTACTAGGTTGAAATGAAGGCATGTGTCAAGTAAATTTCAACAACTAAGTTATTAGATTAACTCATGAAAGCTTGTGTTACTCCTAGGATAGGATTCCCATATGGGAGGGAACTTGTGTATTTACTTGTAATGCAGATTCATTTCTAGTAGTTTAGTATGTTGTAGGATGTCTAGGGTACGAAATATCCATTGAAGGACAAACCTATATGTAGTGTAAGATAGCCCTAAGTCAAAACGACTCTGAATAGTGTATGTGATAGATGACCCTCAATAGAACATATTGAATGAAACACTTTGGCCAAAGTAGTGCAATGTACGACATCCACTTAGAATGTGTGATGATTGAGACTACATTGCTAGTTCATCATGATCTTGTATTACATACTAGTTTGAGAGTTGTCGTATTGCACATGATCTAGTTATGTAGGACACAACACTATGCTCATTTGGTTAATAATATCAATTACTCTACCAATCTCTTTATTGAAGGGAAGTCTCATCTATAGAATGATAGATGTGTAGGGGACCACATTATAAGTCCATGGTTGGTGAAAAAGTCCCTGAGTGATGCTTCTCCTCCACAACAGGTGACTAAAGAACCAAGATTTGAAAGGACGGATTCCTAGTCCTTCTTACTACTATTTGTTCAAAAGCTCCATGAACTATGTATGTACTTGAATGTCTTCTTACTCTGATGTTTATTTGAAAGAAAAGGATTACTTGATGAATTATATTGTATCATGTTGTGATATTTTCAATAAAATAATTTTTTTTATTGCAATGGCTTTATTACTCGTTATCTTTATTTGTTTGGTGTAAAATTAAGAAAATTTTACTTCACAAAAGGGTTAGTACGTTACATGTGGTATCACACCTACTAGATTTAACTCTAGAACCTATGAGCTTGTCATCTTTCCTTTCCAAAATTATCTAATTTTGTGAAAATTTATTATGTCAGTATGGTGTGTCTCATATTAATGGCTCAAAAGTTAGTAGTTAGAAATGAACGTTACCTTAAGGCCAAGAAGGAAAAAGAAGCCATCGCTAGAACCATTGAAGGAACCAACTATGATAATGCTATCTGGTTGAGTGATACCAAAAATTTTAGTCATGCACTTTCTCATATCAGTGATGTGAAGAGGAAGATGGGGATGGAGGCAATGTACAATTACCTACGAGTTATCTCACTTGAAAAGTTAGAATCTTTACCACTTTCCAAGGACATGCCTTCTAAAGAAAGTTCTAGTCCTACATTTATCTTTAGGGATCCTAGGGTTCTACCATTGGCTAAAGTGATATCAATTTATTCAAGTAAAGATTCTAAGGGATATACACCAAGGACACCACCAGTCAAGAAATGGTCTCATGAACATTTTTTTGTGAAAATGTAGACTAAATTGTTGATAAACACCATATTGACATTACTTCTTGCAATTATGTATCAAACAATAAATTTGAGGGTTATTATCCTTTTTGGGATAGATATGAATAGATGAGAGATGAACAAAAAGATAGAGAACAACAATTTTCTTAGTTTGTAGGTTACACTCCCTTAAGTTATGTATCTAAAAGTGAATCAAAAGGATACTCTCCCCTCAATTTTTTGAATAGTCAATCAATGTAACCAATAGGATATTGAAATCCTCATATTATGAATAAAACTATGCATTTATCAAAAGAAACATATACTTGATCTTTTATGAGATACTTGTGTTTATGTGAATGGGTATTTTTATACTTTCCATAGAGTTAATTGATAGCATAATTAGGCTAACATGAATAAAAAATTCAAGTTAAATCAATTATATAAAGCATGGTGTAGACATATGAGAGGACGTGGACTATTCCTGAAACTAGCCAGAATGGTGGACAAGGAGCCACTAGAATGGAAGCTAGGCTTGATCAAATTTTAGCAAGGCTAACTAATCTTGAAAAAGCAAAAGTTGCGGATAGGGTAGAGAATGAAATACCTGCCAATAATCTAGAAGGATAAAGTTCATCTCATGGGAAAGGTGAAAACTAAAACCATGATAAAGAAAAATCATCCACACCATCCATTGAAAGGAAAAAGAAGATTATATCCACCGAACTGTCAAGGGATATGAAGAAAATAATCCCACCAAAGTTTGATAGTAGCGTTGGAGGAGATGAAGCTGAAGTCTGGCTTGTGCAGATGGAGAAACGCTTTGAGATAAGGAACTATGATGAAGTGACCAAAGTAGTGTGGGGTGCTTATCAGTTAGCAGGTGAAGCCTCTAACTGGTGGATGAACAAGAAACTGGAGCTTAACATAAGTTCATGGAAACTAACTTGGGAAGAATTTGTAGAAATTTTCCACAAAAGATGCTTACACAGCTCTTTTATGATTAGAAACTAACAAATTTGCAAGAGTTGAAGCAAGGGACCATGATGGTTCATGAATACTAGGAGAAGTTCACCCTGTTAGCTCTCAAAAATGCAGGTTTGAACCACGAAAGGTTGCCAAGCTTTCACGACGTTTCAGGGTAACATAACAAGGTTTGAAACATTCAAACCTTCTACTCTTCTGGCGCTGCAAGACCAAGGCGGGTGTACCTTTCTGAATAATGTAGACTTAACTTGTGATTATCCATCTGAAATGCTTTGTCCACAATGGCAGATGACAGTGAACAAAATGAAACCAAACTTGATAGCAATCTTCAAATCTAAATCCTAAAATGCTTGATTAACAGATGTAAAGAGATTAAGTGAATTTAAAATGATGAAATGCAGAGACTAGTGCCTTGTTGGGTATGTGGAGTCAAACAAAATAGAGGTGAGCAACTTATTCTAGCAAAAAATCAAATTGTAGGCATATGATTTGTTCATAAATTGTATAAACAATGCAGGATTATGATTACTAAGCTCTACTTTAAGAATCCATATGAATTCCCCCTGATTACTGTGATCAACAAAAAGGATTTAATCCCTACTTGAGAGAACCAATTAATTAATCACACAGATACAACAAATGTGCACTGATAAACTGAAAATAAACTTGTTACTTCAATTCAAACAACTAGGAAAAATCAACTTGGAGATAGCTTAATAATACTCTTCAATAAACTCGACATACAATTGACACCAGAAGTAAAATGCCACACCAACTGATATTCATTGAAACCACCATATGAAATCATGCACATAGTCTCTGGAAAGAGAAAATTATCCTACTGTAGCCATCTGACTACCTTCTACTTCTATCTAAAATCTGATGATCCTAAAATCTAATAATGTTCAATTACAATTTTGGTGCATCTTTATAGCTAGCATTAAGAAAATAAGACATTTGAAAAATCATGTCAGCCAAGCACAAAATTCAGGAAAAACCATGTCAGCCCGCAACAGTTAAAATTCCAATTACATGTCAGCCACAAGATCAAAAATTTTGTTGTTCACCTATGCACCAGTCGGCAAGACAATCCATATGCTCTACTGAAGTCAACTCACACATTAATCACTCTGCCCATGTATTCCACAATCACCATAATAACCCACATGTTAAGCCGAAGTTATGTAGTAGTCCATAATTCCATTGTATATCGTTATAGCATACCCGAGTTGGTGAAACGTTATATAGACCTTTTAATGTTTTACCGAAAACCCCGAGCATTCTTCACATGTCACTACAGCCTCCCGTTTGTCACACCAAAACCAAAGAGTACCCCGAGTCTCCAAGACACAAAATTTCTCTTACTGAACTACATATTTCATTTTATCCACTTCATCATAGCACATAAGTATCAGGGAGAGGTCACGTAGATGTTACATTTTTTCACTGAGAGTCATATGACTAAACTGTGTGTCGCCATGACACATTGTACGTTACCTTGAAGCCAAAGAATATTCCCTTGTTCCTTTGTGTATTGCTATAGCCCGAGGTCGTCGGTGAGACGTTACAAAGATTATCCAAAGCTACACCGAGAATCAATATGCACACCGAGTCGCTGTGACCTATTCCATCTCCTGCCGACAAGGAAATATGTATGTCGCTCTAACACTTTGAGTTTGGCAAGACATTATGTAGAGTGAAAAGCTATACCGAAAGCCAAAGCACATCATATATATCCAAGAGAAGGAAAAACATACACCAAAAAAGGCTCACACCACATTCCATCGGAGAGACACACATGCACTCGTGAAGCCTTATACCCAAGGCACCCTAGTCTCACCGAAAGATCAAATCTTCCATCACCAGTCAGCATAACAAGAAAGATTCATTATGACCATATATCGAAACCAAAAACCCTTGCTGATAAGAAAACATGTACCAAGTGGTCGGTGAGACAATTGATATTCGCTGAGACCCTTTGCCGATGGCCACAACCTCACACCGATAGAGAATGCACACACGTGATCGCCAAGACAACAATGAAGTCCTACCGACTGCCCTGCACACCCAAATGTTAGTAAAACAGGTCGGGGAGACCCAAAAAATGTTATAGCGAGATGAACCATGATGTGAAATATGCGAAGCTCGACGGATTCAGAGGGAAAGTATGGAAAAATAAGGAGAGAATATGCATGAAGAGAGGGAGATGTGTCAAAAGTAGGGCTCACTTGGAAGATTATGAGTAAAGACAACATGTAAAAATATGAATTTTTGCAGTTCTAACACACCCATCTTCTTTGCTATGTTCCTATATATCACAAGGATGAGCGCTTCCCTATTAGGAAATTCATTTTAGAACTCAATAGTACAATTGGTGGAGAAGTAGATATGCATGGTCCAACCACAATGGATCTTGTATATGAAAAATTCATCAAGCAAGAACAAAATCTTAAGGAAGATTCCAACAAGATAACTCCTAAAAAGGAGGAACCTATTTAGAATGCTACCAAGCCAAAAGGGAAAAGATCTTGCTTTAAGGGAAAAGAGTTTAGAAGAGATTGTAAGAGAAATATCCAAGTTTTGGTAACACTAGCAGAGCTAGTGAAGGTACTAATAAGTCTGGAGAAGCCACCGAGAAAAGAGGGTTGCCTTCAGGTTGTTTTATATGTAAACAAGATCATTATGCAAGGGAATGTCTTAATAAAACTTCTGGTTCCCAACCATATAGAAACTCATTTCCCACTCAGTAGGCTATGTTTTAGCAGAGGATACATGCTATTGTAGATGATTGAAAAGTTGATTACCAAGTGATGCTGATTGAAACACCAGCTACTTTGTTTGGCTTGCCTATTTCTATTTTAATTGATACGGGTGCTACTGAAAATTTTATTTCACCTAGAATAGAAAATCAATTATCTAGGAAGGTAGGGCACATGGAAATGACATGGAATGTAGAATATGCAAACAATACAAGAGCAAAGGTGGATCAATGTCTATTTGAGGCTAGGATAGAGCTACCTATTTTTTCTACAAAAGTTAGCCTTTATGTCGCACTACTAGGATCATATGATGTTATCCTAGGAATGAATTGGTTGTGGAGGCATAGGGCCATAGTAGATTGTAATACTAAGACTATTGAATGTCTAGATGACTATGAAAACCAAGTTAAAATCCAGGGAATACCTAGAGAGGTAAAAGTTTGACAAATTATAACAATGCAACTTAAGAAAGCTAAGAAGAAAGGGTGTAAACTCTTTGTTGTAAAGATTGAAGAGCTTGGGAATGATAGTGAAAATTTTTAGTACCAGAGTCTACAAGAGTTAGAAGATGGGGAAAATAAAGAAACTAGAAAATCAGATATGGAAAAGTATCCCATTTTGAGGGATTTTTCAGATGTATTTCTTGATAAATTACCAAGATTACTACCAAAAAGAGTGTTTTATTTCTCTATTAATTTAGTTCCTAGATCAGAACCTATATCCAAGGTACCCTATAGGATGACCACCACAAAACTTATGGAACTTAAGACAGAATTAGATGAATTATTGTCAAAGGGACTAATAAGACCAAGTGTTTCACCTTGGGGAGCACTTGTTATATTTGTCAAGAAGAAAGATGGAACATTGTGATTGTGCATCGACTATCATATGCTTAACAAGGCTATGGTTAAGAACAAGTATCCATTGCCACACATTGATGATATTTTTAATCAAATGAAGGGTGCAACTGTATATTCAAAGATAGATTTGAGGTCTGGATATCACCAGTTAAGGGTTAAAGATGAAGATATCCTTAAAACTACTTTCAGAACTTGATATGGACACTAAGAGTTCACTACTTTACCATTTGGTTTGACAAATGCACCAACAACGTTCATGAATCTTATGAATAGTGTGTTCAAGGATTACTTGGACAAGTTTGTATTAGTATTTCTAGATGACATTCTAATTTATTCTAGAAATGAAGAAGAACATTGCAAACATCTTGAAATGGTTCTACAATGGTTAAGAGAGCACAAGTTGTATGGAAAACTATCCAAATGTACATTCTTTCAATTTAGAGGGTACATTATTTGGATCATGAGATTTAAGAGAGCACAAGTTGTATGGAAAACTATCCAAATGTAAATTATTTCAATTTAGAGGGTACATTATTTGGGCCATGTGATTTCAAAAGAAGGAATTGCAGTAGATCTAGCAAAGATTAAGGCAATTATCTAATGGCCTATACCCAAAAACATGTTAGAAGTGAGAAGTTTTATGGGATTGGCAGGATATTATAGAAAGTTCATCACAAACTTTTCTAAGATTGCATTTCCTATAACTTCTTTGTGAAAGAAAGGAAAGAGGTTTGAATGGAATGAGAAGTGTCAAAACGTATTTGACCTACTCAAAGAGAAGCTAACCACCACACTGATCATAAAAGTAGCAGATCCTAAAGGAATTTTCACCGTTATCACCGATGCATGTGGAGAAGGATTAGGAGGTGTACTAATGCAAGATGGACAAGTGATTTCATATGAATCTAGGAAGCTAAAGCCATATGAAATGAATTATTCTTCACACGATTTAGAGTTGGCAGTTGTAGTTCATGCATTGCAAATGTGGAGAGACTATTTGCTGGGAAAACCCTTTGAGTTGAAAATTGACCATAATGGGTTGAAGTACTTTTTACTCAACCAAATTTGAATTCCAGATAGAGAAGATGGTTGGATTTGATAGTTGATTATGATTTTAATATCTGTTATATCAAGGGAAAATAAAATTGGTTCACCGATGCATTAAGTCGAAGACATCACATTGCTTCAATAGTAGCAATTCATACCAATTTCAAAGGGCAAGTACTCTAGAAATGCAAATAGGATGAGTACTACTTACAAGTTAAGCAAGCACTAAAGGATAATCCTCAATATCCTTGGTATTAAGGTTTTCACTTTGAACCTAGTGGATTACTTAGGTACAAAGGTAGAATGTATGTACCTGATGTGAAGGAATTGAGAAATTTGGTATAGAAGGAAATTCACGAAGCATCATATTTCAGACATCTAGGAGTGACAAAAATGATGGCTAATGTAAAACCATTATACTTTTGGAAGGGAATGAAAGGAGATGCCACTAATTTTGTGGCTAGGTGTCTTGAGTGTCAAAGGGTGAAAGTTGAACATCATCATCCTGCAGGTCTGTTATACCCACACGACATACCAGAATGGAAGTGGCAAGTTATAAGTATGGATTTTGTGCAAGAACTGCCTATTTCTAGAAATAATCACAATGACATACTGGTGGTAGTGGATAAGCTAACAAAAGTGGAACATTTTATACCATGGAACTTAACTAATGAAGCACCAGTCATAGCAAGAAATTTTGTGTAGGAAGTGTTTAGGTTGCATGAAATTCTTGAAAATGATTATTTCTGATAAGGATGCAGGAATCACTTCTAGGTTTTGGCCAACCTTGTTTTTTGTACTTGGGACTCAGTTAAATATTAGCTTGGCATATCATCCGAAAATGGATGGACAAACTGAAAGGGTAAACCAAGTATTGGAGGACTTACTTAGGGTGTATTGCATGGATCGACAATACAAGTGGTAAGATTACTTACCTTTAGTTGAATTTTCTTACAATAATTCATATCATTCTACAATAAAGATGGCTCCTTTCGAAGCTTTATATGGTTGAAAGTGTCAAACTCCAATAAGTTGGGATAAGCTTGAGGATTGAGTAAGTCTTGGACCAAAAATGTTAGCAGAAATGGATAAGCAAGTGAAAGTTATTAAGAAAATGTTAGCAGAAGCTAATAGTCAACAAAAAAGTTACATTGATGCTAAGAGAGTACCCCGTAATTTTGCTTTAGGTGACAAAGTATTTTTTAGAGTAAAGCCTCACAAAAGTTCCATTAAATTTGGAAAGTCTTCTAACTTAGCCCCGTGGTATGTTGGACCCTTTGAAGTTCTAGACGAAGTGAATCTAGTAGCCTATTGAATCGCTTTGCCATCAACTCTTGCTAAAATGCATAATGTATTCCACGTGTCCTACCTTAAAAATTATATACCAGGAGATAATCATGTAATTGATTGGATTGCTTTACAGGTAAAGGATCCCAGAGTAGTAACTCTCGAGCCTATCAAGGTGCTGGAAATACATAAGCTTCACTTACATAACAGGGTTGTATCACAGTGCAAAGTCCAATGGGATCAGTACATAGAAGACTCAGCAAATTGGGAGGATTATGCATAAATTCAGTAGAAATTTAAAGACATTCTTGAAGCTTTTGAGAATGAAGAATAAATGTAGAATTAGATTTTTATGTTTTGAATAATACCTTAGGTCATCGAGGATGATGATTCATAAGGGGGGAGTATGTTACACCCCGATTGTATAGCTACTACTTATTAGTATTGCTTGGGGTAAAATGATTATAAAGAGAATTCAGAGGATGAATAAAATATGTTGTTCCTTGTTATTAATATGAGTGTTTTCACATTTAATGAATGTCTATTTAAAGTTGCTTCAATTGATGTTATCCATGGTGAAATAGTGCATTATAAGGTTATTGAATTATGATTATTCTGACTTGAGATGTTTATGTATACTACTAATGTTATGAACATTTGATTTCCATGAGATTATGTCAATGGATGCAGGTATATGAACTATTCCTCCAAGTGGAGGGGAAGTATCACTCAGGAGAGGAGCTTGGTCGAGTAACCGGTAAAGTAAACTATCTAAGCATACACACATGTCACTTTAGGTTGAGTGAATTGAGTCAATTTGTGTGGGTTATAGGTAAGTCATCCGTAGCTTGTATGTTACTTTAGGAGTCTTGTCTACTCAATATGATGCTAATCAAATCTATTCAATTGGATCATGCCTCAACACTTTTTTGGAGCCAAATTCCTTCATATGGGGCCT
Source organism: Sequoia sempervirens (assembly GCA_007258455.2). Lineage (NCBI taxonomy): Eukaryota > Viridiplantae > Streptophyta > Pinopsida > Cupressales > Cupressaceae > Sequoia > Sequoia sempervirens. The sequence continues at coordinate 541,160,417 of VDFB02270651.1, read as the reverse complement.
CAAATTAGACTTTTAGTGTTTTTTTCAGGTTTTTCCAAATTTGTGATTTTTAGTTATTTTTAATTCTTGCTTGTAATTAGATTAATAAGTTGACAAATAGTGTCACACTTGTTAGCTTTGAATAATTAGTAACTTTTGTAGCTATGTGGATAAGCATGCAAAATTATTAAAAATGATAAATTAAAAATCTTGTAAAAATCTATCAAAAAAGGTAAATTTTGAATTGTAGCTATAAGAGGTTTTATTTTCACTTGTAGAAGAAGAATAGAAGGGGAATAATGAAGGAAAATTAATTAAATTCTTTGTGTTGAACTATGTTTTTTGTTTCTAACATTAATGTTGAATATTATGTTGTGAATTGATTGCATCATATGTGAAGACAACTTTCTTGCATTTGACTTAGAGGAAGAGATCTACATGACACAACCCAAGCACTACATAATCAAGGCTAAAGAATAATTGGGTTGTAGGTTAAAGAAATTTCTTTAGGGTCTCAAATAATTTTCTAAAATGTGATCAAAATTTTGATTCTTATGTCTTGAAGTTAGGATTTGTGAGGTCTAAATGATTTTATTGTTATCACTTTGTATGTCGATGTGTAACATCAAAGATTGCATACCATTACAATTTTGAATTACATTTTGAACCCACTTTGGTGTCCATCTCCCTAGCATGTTTTTGGGTTCATTTGGCTCTTGAATTATCATTTTTTCACCCATGGTGCTAAGCTCATGCCTCTTATGATTTTTTTTTTATAAAATTATAGTTCATATGTGTTCACCTTATTATTTCTTAGTGTTTGGACTTTCCAAGAGTTATAATTGTCTAGATACTTGTGCAATGTGTTAGTCATATGATAGTTTATCATTTAGTAATTATTTTTTAGCATTTCACCACTTGATGAATGCTTAGTTAGTGGTAATTTATTTATATCAAATCTAAATGGATCCCTAGAATTGAAACCCTCACATTTTTCCCTCCTAAGCTCACACTTTTAATCTATTACTCTCAATCACTTATTCATTATGTCAAGCTACAACTCTCAAAAAAAAAATTCAATATACTACAACATTGTTTTGGCATTGAAATATTTATGTGAATACAGTAGCATTTTTAGCACTCTCTTGAAGGTCTTGGTAGCACCTTACAACTAGCTTGGTCTCCCTTGGCTTCTCCAAAAAGTTGAGGTGACCTTTTTCTAGTTATCTTTTGTATTTTGTGTTCTTACCTTCTCATTTTTATTTCCTCAATTGTTAAATTATTTGATGTTTACTTAGCACCATTGGGTTTTCATTTCCTATTTTTTCACAAAAACATATGTACTAGTTTGGCACTCCTTGTAGACCTACAAGTGGCAATCATAGATTTTGTTAGTACTTTTAAATTTTAGACATAAGTAGGATAAAAGCACACACCTTTTGTATATCTTCTTGGTTTCCCATGGAGGTTGAAGGACCAGAATAGGGACTTGACCATCTGCAGAAAGATCCAAAGCAACCCCAAAATCTCTCATTTCAGTTAGAGGTTTTTGTTAGAGTTCTTCATCACTAGGTATTTGCATCCTCTCATCTCTCTCTCTTTTTATTTATATTTCCATTTTGAAATACACATTAAATTATTTTTTAGCATTTTTATATCATCTGGTATCCTCTAGTATGTTCTTCTATTGTCTTTATTCTCTATTGTGCAAGTGGATTTGAAATATGGTGAAAACTTCAGATTTTGCAACCTTTTTGGATGATGCATTTGGATAACAAGTATAATGCGTGAAAATTTGTTAATCTAGAAATAGCATGCACAAAGAGAAAGATAATTGAACTAGGATAAAAACAAGGAGCATTTCTTATAAATATTTAAAAGTTCAAAAACAGATTGTATACATGATTTGGTTGTTTTAACTTGCCCATGCAAATTAGCAAATGGATTTGGAAGCTTTTAAGTTTATCTTATTTTTTGGGCTTGCCTATATATTGGGTGCTTGAGATAGAGAAAATAATAATATCATTTTTTGTAGGGTTATGTTGCAAGAACCTCTCCCTCAATAGTTATTGTTAGAATCTCTACACAAATAGTTGATGTTGCTAGGATGAGTGAATACTCAAAATGTATTATAACTAAGTTGTGTTTATTAATAATACATTGAAGCTTTTTTTGGTGCTAGGTTTTTTATGAAAGGACCTTTTCTTAAAGTAACTTCTGCGTCAACTATACTATTTATATGCTATTGCATGTATGGTGTATCTTTCTAGAATTATTTGATTCATGTACTATTTAGCAATATTGTTCTTTGAAGTTTAGTTTTTAAGTTATTTCCATGTTATCACTCTTACTTTCATTAAGCTTCACTTTTAGAAATGGTGAGTTGGAAAGCATGTTCTCTATCCTTCTAAAAAAGGTTAGAAATTTGTGGAAAGTTTTAATATTGTGAGAGATTGTGAGATTTTTGTTTAATAGACTTCATAACATACACCTTTTAAAGGTGATAATTTAGTGCCTCTTAGGTTAGTCAATTTTCAAGGTGACAAGAGTAAAACAAATTATTGTGAATGATCATCTAATCAACTTTTATTTTTTATTGTTGAGAATTGCACATTTACTTATCTTTCAATTATTGAATAAAATTGGTTAAGGTAATATGTTGATTGTTACCAAGGTGAAGTACCAAGGTATTGGAACACTTAAGATCATGTTGTAGATTTATTATTCAAACATGTGATAGGTAGATATACTAGATTAAATTAGGCTAATGAAGAATTTGGCCTTCAAATTAATGATAGGGAAGTTTATTGGTGTACTTAGATAATTGCACTTTATATTAAGCTTATTTAAGTAAATTGGGAAATAAGAGTAAATTTCATATCCTTAATTCATGAAAATATTGTGCCACCTCTACCTTTTTCACTCATTAATTGATAGTATTTATTTGCCACTACTCCCTTATAAAGATGAGTTTACTTAACTTCACTACTACATGTTGAGTCAATTTTCCAAATCGTTGTGGCTAACTCAACCCCTCTTGAACACTTGTCATACTAACTTGTGCTTCCTAGAGTTTATCTTTTTTACTCCATGTCATTTTCTTTCATCATGAATCCTAAATAAAGATATTGGAATGGTGTTATTCTCATCTTTTTTGCATTGGAATGATGCCATCGATATTATTTGTTACTAGGCTAGATTTATTATTGGTTCTATTTTTTATTAAATCTAACATGGTATCAAAGCATAATAGTTCAAGTGTCATTTCATTCATTATAGGTATATTTTCTACTTCTTTCACCAAGGGTTTATAGTCTTGCAATTTTGAGTGACCTTAGATAACCTATTATAGGAGGCCTACAGGGAAGAAGAAAACCATCTCATTGCACCAAAAGGTTCAAATTAACTAGGTTTATCTTTAATTTTGTCCCCATCAAACACTATAAAATACACTTATTGTTATTTTTCTATAGGGTTTGATATTGCATTTTATAGACAACTTGATTAATTACTACAATGTTCTTAAAAAATTAAAAGTGAGGAATTTTTTAAGTGCATGTGTTGTGTTTTTAGTGTTGCATGCAAGGGGGCATTGCCATACCCTACCATGGGCATAGGCTATCAAGGGTGACAAGCCTTGAAATGGTTGGCCCCTATAACCACTTATAATCATTGGTGACTATTCATATATTTCCAATAATTATTTGATAAGTTATAATGTGACTCAAACATCACAATTCAACCAATCTTGCATTCAACCTTTGCACCATCATTTTACCACCAATTCTCTACTTACTAGAAACCTCATAAAACAATGTTACTATTTATCCACCAATCTACCACCACCACTGTGTAGTGTTTGATCACCTCTAGTGCACCATATTAGCTAATGCAATGTCCCCTTTTGGGATGACCCAAATTCTTTCCCTAGAAACACAAGTTAATGCAATTAGGGTTACAACTTACCAATTAAATACTTTAAGCCAAATAAATCTCAGTTTAGGTCCACAATCATGTTAGATAATATTGGAATATAATTCATATAATCAAACATATAATAATAAATGTTTTATCTATTTAAATCATGTAAATATCTAACTATTTCAAATAATATAAGTCACAAAATATCATAATGCACATTGGAAGTTAGATCATAATGGGACTAAGATGAGGAGCATGATAGGTCCACCTTAAGCTATCCACACCAAGCCTAAGAGCAGATATACCATCACTCCTTGCCCTCAAGTGGCACACTCTATCATCCAACATGGGGTAGCATACTTGGTGGACAACTTGTATCTGCATTCCCTACCCTTGTTGCCTTATCTATCCCTCTTATGATTGAAACCCCTCAAATTGACATAGTCGAGATCAAAGGACCTTATCAGGCCATCACAATCGTGCAGCCAGCTCAAACCACACATACACACACACACAAAGATTGACACAACACAGGTCAACAACTCTCTTTTATTCATTTAGAACAGATTACAAGATTACATCTAGAAATTACATCTACAAGGCAGTCCCCTATTCCACTTTCCTGCTCTTGTTCAGGTTAGTTCTCCCTTCTTACCAACCTCTCTTTCTATGGGCTTCTCTGCCACCACTACACACTACTTTCCCTTGATGGGTATATATCTTCTCTCTATCGTCATTAGCAAGCCTTCTCCTTCATGTCGGCATTTTCGTTCTTCACTCTTGTTTCATAGTACCACCATGTGGTTACCTCACTATCAATAACTTCCATTTTTTGACCAATGAACATGGATTCCACAACAACGATGTGGAATGGCATCGAATCTCGCCTCGCCAAGTGTTGTGACCTCATTCTTCATCCACCATCGTTGACCAATGTACCAATTATACTTCTCACGTTACTGATTCCACCATTTCCTTATCAGTGAGACCACTAATCACCTCCCACAATGCGAAGGAGTCTCATCGATGTTCACCTACACTTTGTCCACCTCATCACCATGTCACGCATCATAATTCCACAACAACGATGTGGATTACCCAATCCCATTACACCATGCGTCTACTTCATTTCCATTGTCACCCATGTCATCATGACTGGGTCCCACTCGATAGGCTACCCTCCTATCACCATGTCGAAGAGACATTCCTCAATGTCTCAACGATACTCCATTGTCTCACTGAAAATGCTTCCATATGCATCATTGCTAAATCTCCAAACACACGAACTCTAAAACCTCTATCGTTGTGTCACCGAAAGTCAGAACTCACAAACCTCTAGTTAGGGATTGTGGAGTTCCAAAAAACTAGCGACCCACCAACAATATAGCCATCGGGCCATCAAAGGGACTCCCACTTGACTCTTGTCGATACACTAGTGTCCCGCCGAAACTGTTCACTCACATTGATGAACCCATTACACTCTCACCATTGGGTCGCCGCTGGGACATGGAACATAGTCCCGCTGAAATCATTAACTCATGTTGATGAACACTTTGTAGACCAAACATCATTCAATCGTTGGAACGGGTAGAAACCTCTTATCGATAAGCTAATTTTTTGTCGTCGAGGGGACAACGCCGGCCAAAGGGGAGGTGGAGCACGATGCTCTTGCATCAGACTCCCCAAGTGAATAAGAATCATGTGCTCCTACACATGGTGTCCATAATGCCATTTTCCAATTTTACCTTCTTTTTCCTCACTTTCCATTTTTTCAACCTCATTGATTCTGCACTGCCATACTTGCACTGTTGCATTTGTCGGCTTCTCTTTTTTTGTATATACCTTCTCCTTCAGATCTCTTTGCAAACTTCAAATCTCCATCATTCTTCCTCTTGGTTTTCCATTAACATGTCCTCTTAGGAACATTTTATCTCTACTATTTATGCTTCTTCAACCATATTTGCAACACATTCTGCATTCATCAATATGTCCTCCAGAGTACTCTCTATTGCTGCAAATTTTATTTTGTTCTCCCCTTTCATGCCTTCAACAAGAAATAACTCCACTGCAAACTTCTCTCTTTTTTTTCCTTCCTTATCCTCTGGTATGAGTATTTCTTCTTTGATGCCATAGACTTGACATCTTGCTGCAACCTCTCTATTTCCTACAAACACAATAAAGTCAACATTTTCATGGTACTTATCTTCTCCCACCCATATCTCCTCCATTCCCTTATCACACTCATCAGTTACTTTCCCTTCCAAGAAGAGATATATCTTGCTTATCTCCTCTTTGAGTAAGGGATCTTTTTCATCTTCACCAAATTCTTTATCAAATATAGGATTTTCTACTGTCGCTTCAAAAACACTATGCATTACCAACTTCTCTTTTAGCTTTTCATTCTTAGCTATCAATAAAGGGACATACTTTTCTTCACAAATCAACTCATCAAATCTAGGGTTCTTCAAATCCATCACCACATCTGCAGCATCACAATCTTCTACTGCTACAAGCTTTACTATCCACACTTTATCTCTCACATTATCGGAAAGTCGTCCCTTTGTTGTTGCTCTTTTTCTAGGCTTTATTTTCTGCCTCCAATCATCCTCATACTCAGGTACCTTGTCATGTACCCCTGTTGCAATCGATTTCCTTTGCCAAAATGGTACTATATAACCATGATCCACTAATTTACTTTTATCCTTTCTACCCTATAGGTTGACATTCCCATTCTCACTTGCATAATCAAAATCAAAATTTGTATTCACCTTGCCTTTGTCTTCTTGGCTTGTCTTCCTTGCCATCTCCAAGGTCTTGTTCTCCTTGTTTTGCATACCTACATTCATATTCTCAAACATATCATTAGAAAATAAATCAAGAGACCAAGTCATCTCCTCGAGTGCATCCTCTCTAGACACTTTCTCTTCCTTTCTCATTTCCTCTCCCAGTGCACCTTGTTGTACTTCCTTCGCATCTTTATTTTTGAACCCATCTTCAAGGGCATCCATTCTTGCTTCTATTTTCTTCAATTCTTCAATGACTTGTATCTCACCTTCTCCCAAACTCTTCCCAAAATGGGATTATCATCGGTCTCCTCATGACCATATTGTCCTCTTATTCAAAGACATCTTCAAGAACTCACAAGTCCTTATGTAGTTACAAGTCTCTCCTCACCTGCAACAATCTCTTCTAGAACTCAATCCTTTGCAACTATCCTCTTCCCAACAAAGATTCTAGAAGATGCTTCCTCTACCCACCTTCTCTCAGTGGAGGAACTCTACACCTTCTACCCAACTTTATCTCTATTGGAGGATAGTAGTTACAAACACTCTTTCATTCCTACAAACAACATGCTTTCCACAATTCTTAACTCTTCACTCGTAGGTCTTTTGGCTTCAACCCACACTCACAGGTCCTGCTACAATTGCCTCATGTTCAACGCTCTATTATAGAATCAGTACAACCAACTTTGATACCACTTAATGTAGTTGAGACCAAAGGACCTTATCAGGTCGTCACAATCTCACAACCAACTCAAACCACACACACACACATTGACATAACATAGGTCAACAACTCTCTTTTATTCATTTAGAACAGATTATAGGATTACATCCAGAAATTACATCTACAGGGAAGTCCCCTGTTCCACTTTCGTACTCTCATTCAGGTTGGCTCTCCCTTCTTACCAACCTCTCTTTCTACGGGTTGCTCGACCACCATACGATGCTTTCCCCTAATGGGTATATTGATTTCAAACAGGGGGGTTTCCAAATCCGTCAACACAAACCCAACTGAATTCAACAAGCTGTGAAACTCGAAACACTAACAAGGGCACTTCTTCACACAAACCCTCTTCTTCCCTAGTAGATCTGCAAACCTAAATTATTGAACCCGGCTCACACCAAACCCTCACAACCAACAAACACCTTATACATTCAGACACCCATCAAAGCATACTATAACATACCTCAAAAGCTCCATGGGTCATTTTGAACCAACCCCTTCAAAACCTTGCAACAACGTTGTCCTACAAGGTCAATTAGGCCAAATTAACAAAGCAACCACCCTTGAAACAACTCACAAACCCAAAAACACAATTGGGAAACATTTACCGAGTAACAAAACCACAACTTCCACCACTTTTATTTGATGACTCACTTCCCAAGACCCCTAACTTCTAAACCCTCCTTGTACACCAAATTGGCAAGGGTTTATTGAAAAAGCATACTCCAGACCTTCCCATAGCCAACCAAAACCTCAATCAACCTTAAAATGGTTTGCACAAACTTAAAATTCCATGAAATACTACTATCCCCAAAGATTTCACTCATTACCCTTCTTAAACCTCCAATTTTCATCAAAATACCCACTTTTCAGAACTAGGGCATCACCTCAAAATTCAAAAAATAGGCTCCCTACTCAAACCAATCCCATAAACATAATCCCAACACCCTATTAGGCCATTCCACCAAGTTACAAAAAATGACAATGGGTGGAATGGCCAAAAATCACATTTTAGGCTTCCAAACCCTTAGTTTGTTGTTACACAGGTAGGTTCTTGAAAATGGACTCTAGAAATCACAAGACTCAATGTTATTGCACCAAACCAAATATAATTGAAATTAGATACAACCTATTACTAATTCCAATTCACATCATAGCAAAGCAAATCATGTACAGGTTGTACCAAGCCTACAACAATAGTAAATACAAAAAAATTGCAAAGTAACCACATCTTATTGATGATTCATCTTCCATACAAACTTTTCCAACCTTGATCAAGCCTCTTGAGGCATTTTAAAACTTTTTCCCTTCAAATTCAACCACCAAACCGACTATAACTACCTTCTAAACTTCTATGACTCTTGGTATTCCTAATTTTGCAACTTTGCAAATTTGCATGACAACAGTTACATCATTTTGCAACTTTTTACAATGTATGCATTATGACACCAAAGATGACTCCATTACGTCACAAATGGTCTACTAAGACCTTATTTTACTCCAAAGACCCAAAAAAACCTATAAACCTACTATTTGACCCCTAATGCAAAAACATGGCCTAGGTGCCCTTGCACCATACAACTGGCCTAAAAAAAACTCATGTCCCATGAGGACTATATTGCACCATTTCCTTGGCTTGATCAACTTGTCTTCTTCATCTCCAAATGCTCTTTCACCTAGGAATCCCTTCCACTTAGCCGGATATAGAAAACATGCATTGCTTCTAGCCTTGGACCGGTTCTTTCCTTTAGTTTGCTACTTCGCACTTGATGAATAACCTTTGCTTGCTCCTTCACCTGAGAACATTGTCTTATTTTCCCTTGTACCTGTTATCAAACCCCTTCCAATCTGAAATTGAGGTGTCTTCATCTTCACCCTTGGAACAAACTCAAACTCATCAACTCTTCCTTGCCTAGCAACTTCATATTGCTTCTTTGTTGCATACAGAGTTGCTACATGTCCTTCAACCATTCTCTCATCAAAACTTGTTGTTATACCTATCATTACACCTGCAAACAAACACTAAGCCACTACTTCATGAACTCTCTTTTCCACCACCACTATTGCATACTTGAATTTTCCCCATGATCCTTACCAAACACACCTACCCACTTCACTCTTTGTCTTCACAACCTCTTCTAGGTCCTCTACTCTTGGAACCATCATGCAACCAGGTTTAAAAACCACTGTCATTGCAGAATACAACTTCCTACCAACCTCTCTTTCCTCTAAAGGACAAATCACTATCCTTACCACAACACCATCTCTTTTCTCCAACTCACTTGGAGTCTTCACAATCAACCTTTCCTTGGTCTTCCCTTGACCTATCACTGCCAACTTCACATCTTTGGTCCCTTCCATCATTGAGACCTTTTCCAAACTCATTACCTTTACCTCTTCACCTCTTGGGGTAACTGAAACTTCCCTTTTCTCTTCAATCTCTACAAACTCTTTCACTAACCTTTGCCACTTTCCTTGGCTCATTGCACTTTCTATCTTCTTGTCTTGCATTAGAATCTCTACCTTTTCCATCACTACATTCTTAGACTTAGAAATCATTGTATCTACATACCTCAACTACTCACTAACTTTCCTTGAATCTAAAGGACTAAGTGTTGTCCTTGTCATTCCATTATCATGCCAACCTTGAGTCTTCTCTACCAATTCACCTTTGACCCTTTCTTTATCAGTTATTGACATCAAACCATTACCATTACCTTTCAAATTCAGATTACATTTTACCTCTGTCATGGCAGTGCTTGACTACCCATCATCTTCTTCTACCTTCAAGGGACACAACACTACCTCCACCATGACCTCTTCATGATTTACAAGCCTATATTGGATTTCCATTGTCAACTTACTCTTCTTCACTCCCTCTTTTCTTCTTGTCTCTATCATCAGATTATCTAACTCTTCTTGCATTGTCCTTTCAGTCTTACAATGCACTATATTGACATTATGTGGTTTCCTTTTAACCTCTTCTACTTTTAATGGACCAAACTTTGTCCTCGCCATGTCTTCATCATGATATTTAGGCTTCTCTTGATCCTTCAAGGACAATTCATCCTTGACCTTCTCCATTTCAGTCTTGGACATCAACATATCATCTTCTTCTTTACTCTTCAACTTTGCATCACTCTTTACACCTGTTGTCTCAACAACTTCTTCTCTTGTAGTGGTTGCACCTTCTTTTCCTTTGTCTTCCTCATGCCTTATGAATTCCTTCTTTCCTACCATTACTATCCTTTATGCCTTATCTTGTGCCTTATCATCTTCCTGTAGTGGTGTTAGTGTAAACTTGGTTCCATCTTTCTCAATTTAATAAGTATTGGCTCTCCCATCATAAATGGAATATCTCTCAAACTACCATGGCCTTCTGAATAGCAAATGACAATAACTCATAGGGAATACATCACAAAGTACCTTGTCCTTATATCCACCAATATTAAATTCAACAAAATCTTTCTCATTAACCACAACTGAGTAACCCTCATTCAAACAAAATGCTTTATAGGGAGTTTCATGAGGAATTCTTTCTAAATTCAACTTGTCAACCATTTCACTTGAAACTATGTTATCAATAGAGCCTAAATCTATTACCACTTTACATACCTTGTTTTTGCATTTTCATTTTGTCTTGAATAGGCTCCTCTTTTGTGTCATCTCCTTCAGCTTAGCATACCTTTCTCTAAACTCTCTAATTTCTTTTTCCATGGTATCTTTTGGATGCATCTTGTTTTTTCACTTCCCAACTGTCAAACTCCAATCTTCAACTCTTCCAATGATCTATTTCCTAAGCTCTGATACCAATTGATGTCAAACATGGAGTTTTCCAAATCATTCAACACAAACCCAACTAAATTCAACAAGTTTTGAAACTCCAAACCCTAACAAGGGCACTTTTTCACACAAACCCTCTTCTTCTCTAGTAGGTTTACAAACCTAAACTATTGAACCTAACTCACACCAAACCCTCACAACCAACAAACACCTTATACTTTCATAAATCCATCAAAGCATACTATAACATACCTCAAAAGCTCCATGGGTCATTTTGAACCAACCCCTTCAAAACCTTGCAACAACGCTATCCTACAAGGCTAATTAGGCCAGATTAACAAAGAAACCACCCTTGAAACAACTCAAAAACCCCAAAACTCAATTGGGAAGCATTTACTAGGTAACAAAACCACAACTTCCACCACTTTTATTCAGTGACTCACTTCCCAAGACCCCTAACCTCTAAACCCTCCTTGTACACCAAATTGGCAAGGGTTTATTGAAAAAGCATACTCCAGACCTTCCCATAGCCAACCAAAACCTCAATCAACCTTAAATGGTTTACACAAACTTAAGAGTCCATGAAATACTGCTGCCCCTAAAGATTTCAGTCATTACCCTTCTTAAACCTCCAATTTTCATCAAAATACTCACTTTTCAAAACTAGGGCATCACCTCAAAATTCACGAACCAGGCTCCCTACTCAAACCAATCCCATAAACACAATCCCAACACCCTATTAGGCCATTCCATCGAGTTACAGAAAATGACAATCAGTGGAATGGCCAAAAATCACATTTTAGGCTTCCAAACCCTTACTTTGTTGTTACAAAGGTAGGTTCTTGAAAATGGACTCTAGAAATCACAAAACTCAATGTTATTGCACCAAACCAATTGTAATTGAAATTAGATACAACCTATTACTAATTCCAATTCACATTGTAGCAAAACAAAGCTCGTACGCATTGTACCAAGCCTACAACAATAGAAAATACAAAAAAATTGCAGAGTAACCATGTCTTATTGATGATTCATCTTCCATACAAACTTTTCCAACCTTGCTCAAGCCTCTTGAGGCCTTTTTAAACTTGTTTCCTTCAAATTCAACCACCAAACTGACTATAATTTCCTTCTAAACTTCTATGACTCTTGGTATTCCTAATTTAGCAACGTTGCAAATTTTCGTGACAACATTTACATCATTTTGCAACGTTTTACAATGTATGAATTATGATACCAAAGATGACTCCATTACATCACAAATGGTCTATTAAGACCTTATTTGACTCCAAAGACCCAAAAACACCTATAAACCTACTATTTGAGCCCTAATGCAAAAACATGGCCTAGGTGCCCCTGCACCAATATATATATATATATATATATATATATATATATATATATATATATATATATATATATATATATATATATATATATATATATATATATATATATATCTTCTCTTTGTCATCATCAACAAGCCTTCTCCTTCACATTGGCCTTGTCATTCTTCACTCCTATGTTGTAGTAACACCATGTGGTTACTTCGCTATCAGTAGCTTCCATTCGTTGACCAATGAACATGGATTCCACAACAACGATGTGGAATGACATCAAATCTCGCCTCGCTAAGTGTTGTGACCTCATTCATCATCCACTGTCATTGACCAAAGCACCAATCGTACCACTCACGTTATCGATTCCACCATCGCCTTATCGGTGAGACCACTAATCACCTCCCACCAATACAAAGGATTCTTGTCGATGTTCACCTACACTCTATCCACCTCATTGCCATGTCATGCATCATAATTCCACAACAAGGATCTGGATTACCTAATCCCATTACACCATGCGTCTACTTCATCACCACTGTCACCCATGTCATCATGACTAAGTCCCACTTGGTAGGCTACCCTCTTATTGCCATGTCAAAGATATATTCCTCAATGTCCCAATGATACTCCATTGTCTCACTGACAATGCTTCCCTACTCATCATCGCTAAATCACCAAACACAAACTTTAGAACCTTTATCACTGTGTCTCCGAAAGTCAAAACTCAAAAACCTCTAATTGGAGGTTGTGGCGTTCCAAAAAACTAGCAACCCACCGACAACATAGCCATCGGGTTGTTGAAGGGACTCCCACTTGACTCCTACCGATACACTAGTGTCCCACCAAAACTGTTCACTCACACCAATGAACTCATTACACTCTCACCATCGGGTCGTTGCTAGGACATGGAACATAGTCCCGCCAAAATCATTAATTCACACCGACGAACACTTTGTAGATAGAACTTCATTCAATCACTGGAATAGGTAGACACCTCCTGCCAATAAGCTGAATTTTTGTCAATGAGGGGACAACGCCAGCCAAAGGGGAGGTGGAGCATGATGCTCTTGCAACACAAATTCATCTCGACAACCAATCCATGTATAGGTTGGGGAAAAAGGATACCATAGGAGGCTTGTAGACATCCTCTCCCTAAGCCTAAGGGTGGATATCACCCCCTTGGATCCAAGTGGCACATGCAGGGTGATCCCACAATACTGGTTTACAATTTTTGGGAGATCTTATTTTTGCTAAAATCACATATTTTTAGAAAATATAACATTTGATTTGAGCCTTGAAAATTTCCATTTAAATGATTCCAATTGAAGATTTTTTTATCAAACCCCCTTGGATAGAAGCCCGTTGGTTTTATTAAACCATACCTATAATGGAGTCTCCTTTACACCTATCAAAATGCTAATAAAAAACCACTTTTGATTTACCTTTTGGGGGATCAAATGAATTCATTTAAAATTTATTTTTTGTAAGTATGTATTCCTTATTATAAGCTTCCCAAAAAGTATAATTTTAAATAAATTTAATTTAATTATTATATTTATTTCTTATTTCTTGTGAATGTAGGTTTTTCATCAAAAATCAAGCTCTTTGTTCTACACATGTGGAAAAATAGCATATTATCAAAAAACAAAATTGAAAAATACCAATGCACTAGATATTGAAGTCATTGATCCAACAAAAAAAAAATTGAATTTTGATACATACAAAAAAGGTTATGTTGTATATAATCTACCTATGTATGAATTGTAATTAGTTTGACTTTGAAATTGATTAAGGAAAAAATATTCAATAAAACACTTTGAAACCAAATGAAAGTGCTATATATCATAGTTACAAATCTAAATTCGAAAAAATTAGAATTTTATCCTTCATGGAAAAAAAGTTATGGTGTATACGGTGAGCATCACTCCTTAAAAATGATGTTTACTAAAAAAAATAGTTTTCAAAGGAGATGGATAAAGAAGTGCAATCTGATTCCAAATTTTTTGAAAAAAATATATTTAAAATCTATAGAAAATATGTCACAAATCACTAGTTTGCATCATCTTCAAATTCCTCATGGTTTAGCCCCTATAGGTGCTCGAAAGTGAAGATTTAGTTAGAAAAAATCAGTTTAGTGTCCAGTTTGGCCAAAAATTATAAACCAGTATTGTGGGATCACCTCGGGCGTAGTCATCCACCATGGAGTGGCATACCTAGGAAGAAGTCTAATATTTTCTTAATCTACTGGTATCTCCCTTGCTCCTCCCATAGTTGTTTGATGAGTAAAATAAATACAAATAACAAAAGATATAATTACATACAATAATCATGATAGAGCATACCACAAAAATTATTAACCCATAAGACAAATATATTTAGGACAACAATTGCAATAGTTATTGATTTTATCCTTGAGTGGCAAATAACCAACTCAGATCTGCTTACTTGCTTTCTGATATTCTGTGATATTTGATGCTTGGATTGTGAATGTATTTCCAAATATGATTTCTGACTTAATATTCAAAAGATAATGCTTCTTGCTGATTCAATTCTATTATGAAAATTTAGAGGATATTGCTTAAAGGGAAATTAAATCAAATAAATATTTATGAATAAAGATTAATAACTATTGAAAGCATCATTATTGCATAATCATAAATTATATATATATATATATATATATATATATATATATATATATATATATATATATATATATATATATATATATATATATATAATTAGGTATCAATCTTCCCATGATCATTTTTTATGAACTTATCTGATTATGGTTGCTTTAACACTTAGAGATATGTTCCAGACTTCTTATTTATTTCTTCCTCCATGATTAAATCTGTTGATATGTATTTTATATTCTTTTCCCTCATTTGTGTTGTATATCCCTTGATTGATTTATATTCACTTGTCCCCTCTACATATGGATCAATCTTCCCTTTTATAAGTCATAAGGTGGAGGGTCATGACTTTTAGTTATGAAAGGATGCTTTATTGCATCCATCTTGTCCCTCCATGCCCGCATGGCTACCTTTGACCATTACCAATGATTGTTGCCTAAAGTATTTGATTAGAACCTTTGTTCAATTGTTGTAGTATGGTCGATGCCTTTGTTTGTTCTTATTAGTTATATTAATCACTGCAGTTTATTCACTGCCTATACTTATTTTATAATATTTTATATTTATATGTATTTTATACTACATTTATATAATATAGTGTATATTTATTTTTATATCAACTTTATATTATATGTATTTAAAATAATATAACATTTAAATTGTTTGATATTTACATTTATATTTATAATATTTATATTGTTATTTATTTTATTTATTTATTTGATTTTCAATGTTCAAGTTTTTAGTGTTGCAATTTCAGGGGCATGATAATCTGCCCTTCCCAAAATTGCTTGTTTTCAAGCAATTATGATTTAGGACGCTCCCTAATTTACCAATATCCAAAATCGACCTTATAGATTTGTTTTTCCCTTTTCATGATGTAACTTGTAGTTTTTGTTGTGAAATTCTATACCTAGTCATGATTGGTGTGGTTATGTCCAACTTACTACTGCCATTATGTCTTTAGAGAGTGATTGTTAATATACTATTAATAAGGTTGATTCTCTCTTCTAAGGTATGAGGACAATTTATTGTCTTATGTACTACCATTTCCCAATATCTCTCAACAACAAAACCAAGAGTTGGGAATCATCACAATCTGTTATTTAAGACAAGTTTTTTCTCATCTCATTGCTGCAAGTATCCTAGGCTATTATACAAATTCTTCATTACCCTTTATTGAGATCAATGATAGAAAAATGTTTGCATCCTTCATCATGATAGATTTTGGGAGTGTTGTGAATAATTGGATCCTTTGTGTAAGCCAATTTGAGTGAAGGATCTAGGTATCCCTTACCCAGGTTGCTCAATCAAATGTGAGTATGATTTCCCTTAAATAAAGCGTGTTTTATTTCATATGATCAATTTATTCCTAAGTTTGAAAGGTGGGAATGATCTTGGGATTTGTGGGTTATGGGTTCACAATGTAGCTTAGCATAGACTTGTGTAACAATTTTATTGTAACTTGATTTGTATCAAATTTATCTAAGGTGCCTAATATCGAAGTCCCTGAATGTGGGGTTACTTTGATCGAGGATAGGATTTTGGAGAAGAAGACCCTTGGACAGATTTATTCCTTTATATCCATTTCTTGTAGGAGTCACCGCCCTTCATTATAAAAGAGTCATAGTCTTTCCTATTCGAAGGGTCGCAACTATTCACCTTTGAAGAGTCACAACCTTTCTCATATCATCACTATTCTTGAGAACCTAATTTAATTTATTTGCAACATTTCCTAAGGTTCTATTCTTAATTGAATTCTTCAACGATGTTATGGATGTCTTTCTCAAATGAAATGCTCTCCCTTGCATGTCACAAGTTTGAGAGAATCACACCTTTCCAATAGTTACAACTCTTCATTATTGCATTTGGTTACTAATAGTACTTCAATTTTGGATAAGTTAATTTGTTAGTGCTTCTCAACCTAGAAAGCATTTCGATAAACAACATTTTTAATATTTTCATAATTTCTAAGAATAAGGTAATCATAAATACACGTGGAGTAGTCTTGTTGAAAATACATATGGTCATGAAGCAAACACATAGATATGTGTAATACACGAAATATGAGGCATACACATAATACGTAAAGTATACATAGGAAGCATGAAGCATACATGTGAATAAACTTGAACACATGAAGTATACACAAGAAACATGAAGCATACATGTGAACACATGGAGTATACACAGGAAGCAGGAAGCATGAAGCATACACTTGAACACATTAGGAATGCCCCTCACAATTTCACCATTTATTATTACTAAAATTACCAAATTTAGTTTGATCTATTAACAACATTAATATCATTCTGATAAAACAATACTAGTATCATTAACCATGTACCACACATTTATTCTACAAATATTTTCCTTATTTAATAAAAAAGTGGAAATAATTCTTATAAGAAAATTTAATTAAATTGGTCTTCAAATTATTATTTAAATTAAGGAAGCATGAAGCATACATGTGGATTCACATAATACATGAAGTATACACATAATACACATAAGACACAAAGCAGGAAGCATACACGTGAATACGTGAAGCATGTACTCAAATACACGTAAGTCATGAAGTATTCACATGAATACATGTAAGTCACAAAGTATACATGTAAGTTGTAAAGTATGCACTTGAATACATGTATGTTAGAAGTCACAAGTCATAAAATATACATATGAATACACGCTAGTCACAAAGTATTCACATGAATATGTGTAAGTCACAAAGTATGAATACACATAAGTCACCAATATACACATGAAATTCACACTCATATAGAAATGCATTATTGGCCTACTTAAGAAGGCTGAATAGTTAATTCTAATTGAATGGCAGTTAAAGTAGGTATGTCCTGCAGGCTGGTAGGAACATGCTTTGATACTATTGTAATGTCCTCTTTTTGGGATAACCCTAATTCTTGCCCCAAAAACACAAGTTAATGCAGTTAGGGTTACAACTTACCAAATAAATGCTTTAAGCCGAATAAATCTTGGTTTAGGTCCACAATCATGTTAGATAATATTGGAATATAATTCATATATCAAACATATATAATAATTTTTGTATCTATTTAAATCATGTAAATATCTAACTATTTCAAATAATATAAGTCACACAATATCATAATGCACATCAGAAGTTGGATCATAATAGGACTAGGATGAGGAGCATGATAGGTCCACTATCCACACCAAGCCCAAGAGGGGATATACCATCCCTCTTGTCCCTCAAGTGACACACATAGTCATCCAAAATGGGGTGGCATACTTGGTGGACAACTTGTATCTGCATTCCCTACCCTTGGTGCCTTATCCATTCCTCTTATGATTGAAATCCCTCAAATTCATCTCAACGACCACTTCATTTAGAGGTTGGGGGAAAAGGCTACCATAGGAGGCTTGTAGACATCCTATCCCTAAGCCCAAGGGTGGATATCACCCCCTAGCTCCAAGTGGCACACATAGTCATCCACCATGGAGTGGCGTACCTAGGAAGACGTCTAGTATTTGCTCAACCTACTAGTATTCGCCCCCCTCCTCCCCATGGTTGTTTGATGAGTAAAATAAATACAAATAACAAAATATATAATTACATATGATAATCATGATAGAGCATACCACAATAGTTATTAACCCATAATATGGATATATGCACAACAATAATTGCAATAGTTATTGATTCTATCCTTAAGTGGCAGATAACCAACTCAAATCCACTTACTTGCTTTATGATATTATGTGATATTTGATGTCTAGATTGTGAATGTATTTCCAAAGATGTTTTCTAACTTAATATTCAGAAGATAATGCTTCTTGTTGATTCAATTCTATTATGAATATTCACATGACATTGCTTAAAGGGAAACAAATAGATTAAATCAAATAAATATTTACGAATAAAGATTAATAATTTCTGAAAGCATCGTTATTGCATTATATATATATATATATATATATGGGTATCAATCTTTCCATGATCATTTTATATGAACTTATTTGATTATGTTTGTTGTTGCACTCAGAGATATGTTCTAGACTTCTTATTTATTTCTTCCTCCATAGTTAAATCTGTTGATATGTATTTTATATTCTTTTTCCCCATTTCTATTGTATATCCCTTGATTGATTTATATACACTTGTCCCCTTTACATATGGATCGATATTCACTTTTATAACTCATAAGGTGGAGGGTCATGACTTTTAGTTATGAAAGGGTGCTTTATTGCATCCATTGTGTCCCTTCATGCCTACATTGTTACCTTTGACCATTACCAATGATCGTTGCCTAAAGTCTTTGATTATTACCTTCAGTCAATCGTTGTAGTATGACTAATGCCTTTGTTTGTTCTTATTACGTATATCAATCGTTGCAGTTTATTAACTACCTATACTTATTTTATAATATTTTATATGTATATGTATTTTATACTATATTTATATAATATAGTGTATATTTATTTTTATATCAGTTTTATATTATATGTATTTAAAATAATATAATATTTAAATTGTTTAATATGGGGGCTATTGTTATTTTCTTTTATTTATTTATTTTCTTTTCAATGCTCAAGTTTTTAGTGTTGCAATTTCAGGGGCATGACAACTAACTTGGTGTCATCCATCTACCACTCATGGGCCACTTACCTGTCATCAACAATAGCCCCCCTCTCCAACATAATTTTTAATCTAAAAGGTCAACTTCGTAGGCCCATAATTTTCTTATACAATCATGTACTTTGTAGTGATGTAATTGGTTTCTACTAATGACAATTGATTTGTCCATAAATTATAGTATCTTCAAAATTTAGTTCTTATTTTTATTTTTGCAACTTTAAATGCAAGTTTTTTTCTCATCTTGACACTAATCAATGAGCCATTTTTTGAAAGTGCAGGATTTTCTATATATTATGAAATGGTGTCATTTGTTTGTTCTAGTTTTGCACTAAGATTGCACTTTTAAATATGTGAAATTGTAGACCATCTAAAAAACAAATCAAGTATTGTAAACACACTAATATATAAAGTGCCACAAATTGTAATTTCTAAAAGTGTTATTTTTTTTAGATTGCAGAAATCGATTAGGTATTTGTCCCCCTATAAACTACAGTGTGCCTGGTAAACTTTTTTCACATGAACAGTGGCGCTGGCACAACATGCCCTCTGAGACCATGGGTTTGGGTGGAGACTAGACCTTGTGACCTTTTTGCCTGCAACAGGATGCTTTAGCCAATCAAGCTAGGTCCCCCCCCCCCTCTAAAGTTGTCTTAATTGAGATAATATATGTGGTGTTAATTATAAAGTGTCATTTCATATACTTGTCTTGGGTGGTGCTTCTACACAAACATTTTATACTCCACAAACTAAAGAAAGGTTCTAAATCTCTTGGGGGATCTAAATGGAGGAAATTATCTAAGTCACTAATGGGTATTTCAATTCATCCTTCTATCATCATCTTGGATAGAAAGAACTATAAGTCCAAGTGAGATGAAATCATAAAATACTATTGATAGATTATAAATTTTCCCCATATCTATGGGCTTGTTTGCAAATTAAGTACTTATTGTTGGAAGCTAATATGGGATAACATGAGTGATTATGTCCTAGGATTTATCTATTTCAATGGTGATGATGGAGATCCCAATGAACCTCCATTCTCATATGCTCCTACTATGGATTATCTTCTATCCTTTCATGATTTTGAAAACCCTATATATGATGATGTTATAGAAGAGGAGCTTGGTTATTGGGAAGATTATGAACATTGAGGTGATAAAAAGACCTCTTGCTACTATTTCTCCTCCACCTATATCACTTATAACTTCACTATTTGTTCACCACATGCATTTGATGTGGCCATATTATGGAATGAGCATTGTATTCATGTGATGTGTGTGACAATTCCACCTCCTAATAACACTATAGAGTTCAAATTTTCTTCACCAAAGGCTTCAATTGATTCTCTTAAACAAGTTCACACTAGTCTTCTTGATCATCAAGATGTCCACTTCTTTGACATACATCTCTTGATTGTTAAATCACACATTCTAGATACTGATGATACCATCAAATACATATGTCTTCTCTTTATTGATAGCTCACATTAAGTTGCATCTCCTATTTTGGATGTTTTGAGGGTACATTCTAATCCTCATCTTCTTTCTTTGTCTTCCCATACTTCTATCTTGACACATGTTGATTCATGTTGGTTAAAACCTTACATATCTATGGACATTATTCTATATCTTACATGACACTTAATCCAATTGATTAGTTTTAGTTAGTTAAAATTTGACATTGAGACACATGGGTAGCTTCCAAACACATACATCCTAATTATTTCATTCACTTAGCCGCTTGAGTGGAAATTCAATAGTTTGATTGCTTAGAATTTCCTTCTTTGGAAAGGAATATGCATCATTTGTTGCAAATGGACCTTCGACAATGCTCATAATTTTGATTCATCTTTCCTCTCCTTGGAGTGGATTTTTGTCCTACATGGTTACCTCATATGTCTTGTCTTGTCAAGACCCATTTATTTTTTCTCAAAGCTACACTTAAGAGGAGTGTTGGTGTAATTATATAATTGCACCTTATATTAAGTTTACTTAGGTAATTTATTTCATTTATTTACATAAATTAGGAAATACGAGCACATTCCATTTAATTAATTAATGGGAATCTTATGCCACCTCTACCTCATTCACTTCTTGATTGACAATAGTTAGTTGCCACCAATCCTTTATCAAGATGAATTCATTTGACATCACTACTCCTATATGTTCAATCAATCCACCAAATCGTTGTGGCTACCTCAAGCCCTCTACAAAACTTGTAAACCTTACTTTTGAATTCCAAATTCTATATTGTAGTCCACTTTCTTTTTTTTCATTATGAATTTTGAATACAAATATTGAATCTTGGCTTTCATCTTGTTTGCATTTGAATTTATGTTGTCATTATTTTTTCTAGGCTAGATTTATTGTTGCCTCTAATTCTTCATTAATCTAAGAAGGTTGGGAATGAAACTATTAGTGTACCTCCTATTATTGTGTAAGGAGGACAAAAACCACATACTAGGATGTTAATAGAGACATTGTAATTACCAACTTGCTATAGGTAATTCATTTAGGATCTTCTATAGTTTTGGAGCATTAGTAGAATCTACCTTGATAGTTTTGTGTTCAAGCTTGAGGCATAAATATACATAATTTTTTATTGAACGTGAAAAATTTATGATACTCTTTTAAAAAAATATTCTATATTGTGACTAGGAATTATAGTTGAGCTCCTAGCTACCTATTTTATTGGAATTGTTCATATCTAGAATGTTGTCTCATATAGATAATTTCAGTCTTTATTAAAAATAATAATTAGGATCGTTCTCTTTCTATAAGATATATGTGTTGAGTTGGATATCATCATAGTGGAAATAGGAGAAACTTTATTTTCTCTGTTTTCCTATCATTAATCCCTCCCAATCTTTTTGTGGAGGCAGGTTAGTTAGTGGGTTTCTCCTAATCTATGTTGACTACAATCTTTTATTAAGAAATAACATGTCTATAAGACCCCAAATAACTTTATGAAGGTTCCAACAATCAACTAATTTTCATAAAAACTACACATTTCATTGTTTCTAGTTCAACTAACAAATGTGATGAGTACACATTGCATTATTCATATTGTTGACCTCAAATAAAAATTACATATCGTGCAGTTTACCTCAATGTAGTTTTTTTAATGAAATGTGGCGGCAAGTGGACAGATTTTATTTTTCCAATGGGCAACCCAAAAAATATTATTATTTTGGAGCAATGGCAAGTTCAGCAAAAGGTAAGTGTTTCCTATAAAATGGTTGAGCACTCTGTGGATTCAGTCTGATAAAAAAATTGGTAGCCTTTTTGAAGCACGGTGTGATTTATTTTTGTCTATCTATGTACTCATTAGCTACTTATGTGAAGTCAACATGCAACAAGAAAAAATGCAGCCCTACAACAATGGATTATCCTCTAAATTCCCAACCAGGGAAAATGCATATACCCACAATTGCAACTAAAAATTTACAGTACAGCTCTTTGGATTGACATAGAGCAGATAGTAAATGCAACCAATCTTATCAGTTTGGTGGCAATGAATATATAATAACAAATGTAGACAAGAAAATCGTTGAACATAAGTCATCTCATTATTGAAGACGACTTGCTCAATATTATTAAGTTCTTTGTTGATGTCTCTTTGTCTAGTTGGGCCATTAAGAATGTTATCGTCGATGTCCAAAAGACTTTGGTCACACCAAAATCCAACATGTCTACTGAGAGGGTAATGGTTGTGCCAACTAGTTTGCTAATTGGGGGGTTGCAAGCGAAGGTGTACCAAATGGGATCACCCCTCTACCATCCCTAGTGCCGCCCATTTGTTACTAAGTTCACAGAATAATGGGTCACTTCAAACTTTGTAATAATGGGAGATGAGTAATCATGGAAAGGCATGTTCCTATTCAAGGCATGCATGAGTTTTTTTATTTGTCCAGGGTGGTAAGTACCAAGACACTCATTATGAGATCAATCTTACTAAATTTCAAGAGATTTCTTAGCTAGCACTTGCTCAAAAATGTGTGTGAGCTCTCATCGTTCCTCCCATACGACGGTAAAGTTGTTATTTGTATTATGATATTGCTATCAGGATTCAACCATGTAGTTTCGAGTCAAACTCATTGACCCATGTTTCATGAGTGGTGGTTCAACAAGAACCCATCTCTCATGATATCGAATGGTCCACTTAGCACTCATTGCATCTAGGTGGGATGTTTCAGGTGAAGTAATGGTCCGTCTCCGGAGGTCACCAACCCCGTGATTGTTTACCAAGCGCTTTTAACCAGGGAGCCTGGTTAAGCTCGCTGGAGCAAATTGGCTCAAAACCTCAAAGCCAGCCCGGCGAACCATCGCATGAGCCTCAGCTCATCACCGGATCCCCTGCCACTCTTCACCAGTTTTGCCCCATCCCCATGAGTCGTCGAAGCTGCCGAAACGGAGTTTTCTCCGCGCTGCCTACGAGTTGCTGGCCCCGTCAAAACCGGCGTTGCTGGTTGTAGGGATCTGTCAATTTCAAACCATTTTCTCTCGCCGCAACGTTCTGTTTCTGGCCCGCGAAAGACAAAACATTCAACTTGAAGGCAATAGAATGGGGGGTGAATGGCTTAGATCGGAACCATCCTCTTTTGTGACTCTTAAGAAGAATGTCACGGTGTGGTATATCTTAAAGAGGGGCAGGCTCATCAGCTACATTGAAAAATCAAACATAACAAACTCGGGCTAACCACTACCAAAGCGTTGAAGGATCAAATTCTTACTTTAAGGGGTGCCACTATTGAAGTTTTGAAAGATAGTGTGGCCATGGTGACTAGAATACTGAGAAAAAGGATCAAATTTTTTAAAGATCATCAAAGGAAGAAGGAATATATACACTTTCTTCAAAGCCAATGAAAAGATTCATGAAATGGAGAATGGAATCTTGTGGACTATTCTTCCAAGTCCTTGGGAGGAGGTATGCCTTCAAATCTTGAGTATGTATGCCTTCAAACCATGAGTGTCCTGTTCTTTTTGTTATCGTCCTTGAAATATATGGTTTTGGACTATCAGGATGGGAAAACCGACATTCCTATCCATCAGGCATTGATTCTCCTCTCCTCCAATCTGGAAAACCTGCCATCAGCCACAAAATTATTCCTAAAGAGAATCTTGGTCTTAAAACCCCTCAATAAATCCAAGAAGAAGTCATCTGGTGTTGTCCCCCACACCCCCTATCCAAAGAGCCCTAAGGTTAGTGTGTGGAATGTCCGAATAGTCGGGCTTTTTTTCTTCTCCCTTGGTCAAGAAGGTAGGGGAGGCAAGCTCTTCTGAAAAGGTTCTCTTTAAAAGAACAAAGTCTAATGTGGAGATTGGACACAAATCAAGCACTGACATCTCTATGAGCTTCCCTGCTAAGGACATTGTTACTGCTCAAGTTGATCAGCCCTCTATCCCCTGTTCTACCCCGTCCCCCTCACTCACTTCTAATCACCATGCTTCTAGTTTCAATGCTAAATTGGAAACCATGGAGCAAGAGTTCAACACAAAATTGGATCTTATCAAAGCGATTATCAATGACAATAAAAATTTAAACATGGAAATATGAGACCTGTAACATGATTTAGCCAAGGAGAAGAAGGAAAGGGATTTCTTATAAGCCTTCTCTCAAGAGTCTGATAATCTCAATGAATCTGTATCAAGCTTGGATTCTAAGATTGGCAGGATAGAGCTGATGTTGCAGGAGGTGCAAGAGGTTTGGGTGGAGGCTGGTTTAAATGATCGAGGGGACATTATTAGTTCTAGGGAGGACTGTGTCAATGTGAAAAAGAGGTTGAGTTTTGTTCCGCAAGATGAGCTGAGCAAACACACAAGGGCCAAAAGATGAAGCAGGCTGACAACATGGAGGACACTGATGAGAATTCCCTTGCCCTTAAGATGAAAGCCTTGGAGGCTGATTGGGAGGCTACTGAGAGTCTGATATGTCCTTGCTGATCCGTGAGCTAGGGGTTTCTATCCTTCCCTTTTGCTGGCTTTTGGCTAAATTGTGTGTGCCTTTTTTTTGTTTCTTTAGTTCTCTTTGGTAGGCCTGTGTTGATTTGTAGGCCGGTTCTTTGTGTGGTTTCTGGTGTTGTTTTGTTTCATGTTTCTATGTTTCTATTTTGACCCTGTAAAAGGTTATGGGGCCCTTTCAGAACCCTTCTTTACCCTTATCAGAAAAAAATCAAATAGAGGTCAAGAGATTTCATGACAGTGAAATGAGGGAATGCCAAATGTAACAATCAATAAAAAAATAGTCAAGAATAGTTGTTCAATTCTGATAAATGTGGGTGGAATGTAAAAGGATATATTGCATAAGACATGAAAGCTAACTTGACACATGAACAGCGATGCTCTAGAGTCCCGTACTAGGTATATCACATATAATGGTTGAGAATCTGGATAATCTAACATTGCTATTGCAAGTACATATTGTTCAGAAGCCCTTCACTATGTATAATACATAACTATATCTGAACCCTGCATTTCCTGTCTCATTTATCAAACTACATATATATGAGAAATATTTACCAGACCTGGAGGTTCTTACGCATTCTGGAATGAGTTGAACACCAGGAAATGTGGGTTCAGGGACAGGGACCCCATCCTTAACCCGTGTTCACATCTCCTGGTGACCATATTTAAAGTGTAAACATAATATAGATGCACGTTCTTCATATACTCCATTACTCAATTGCAAAATGACACCCCTAACCCTATCCCAATCCACATACTTGTATCCCACATCTCCATTTTACTAATTGCACCCCCATAGCTGTATACAATGTCAGCCTTACTCCACCTTTTCATTCCAACTTTGACTCCTTTAGGGTTTGTTTCAAACTAGATCTTAGCAGTTGACTTTATTAAGATTTTGCCTGAATCTAGGTTTCTGATCTTTATATTTCAGTTGTACTTGGAAGAAACTTTCCGATATTCCAGATGTACTTGGGAGGAACTCACGCATATGAGTATCAGCCTCAGAATATTCCAATAAGATGTTCTTTGAGCAAATGCTTTGCTACGTTTCAAATAAATGAATCTCATGAAAACTCTTGTATATGCCTAAAAAATATTTTGGAGTTGTCAGTTTAGTAATACATCAAAGATCTAATTGTATAGAGAGATCTAATTGTATAGAGAGACTTGCCAAAACACATGAAAGAATTGAGAGCTCATTTGAATAGCATTATTTACAGCTATTTTCCGTTGCTTGTGGCATGGATGAATGTAGGAAGTGAGCTCAGAATGAAA
>VDFB02270651.1:541067684-541123360 GCA_007258455.2 Sequoia sempervirens | reverse complement strand
TCTCTGTTGCATCCTGCAACCAGGCTCCACTGAACGCATACATAGAATTGAATCTACCAGATGGTATCTTCCCATCTAAAGAGGATCTCTGGTTGAATAGCTCAGACATCTGTCGACAAGACATGACAAATAATTTTATTTATTTATGTAAAAGAAAAGATATTGATCTTTTGGGTGATTTCGAGAATTGAGACCAAACCTCCTGAACCCAAAAAATAATGTGGACTATACATACGCATATTTTTAAGTTGTACGAGTTTGAGCTGATGAAACTTGGTGCTGAATCACTAAGCCCTTTTGCTTTTGGGACAACTGAGCTATATTACCAAAACCAGGAAGAGGAAACAGCAGGGAAATGGTCTCAAACCAATAAGGGTTCCAAGGCTTTGGTAGTTAAAAAACATTGAATTTTTGGAAGTATATGGAAGATTTGTTAAATTTTAGGTCTCACCATACCAAACAAATACCGATCATTCAACTCTCCACAAGTACAGATGCACTTTATAAACAGCAAACCATACTGAGAGTTTATAAATATCGAACACCGCTGAGAATTGATGGTCAACAAAAAGTGTTCACAAACGATGTCAATTACGATGTACTTTAAATTTCAGCAGATGGCATCATTCACTCAAAATATAGATCATAGTACACAGCAGAAAGTCTTCGGAAATCGAAGTCAGGAAATCAAAAACCCCAACAGAGTACTGACTAAATAAAAATTCATCTCAATGGAGAGCTCAAGACAAAAGATCAAAATACAAAACTGCAGTGGACCGATGTAGAAGAAATTTTTGTATAGGGCATTTATTTTCTCAAAAATAAAATATTTCGTTCATTGTTTAATGTTTGGCTGGGTGGCTTGTCCCAGGACAAAAATGGCTCATAAGAAGTAAGTTTCTTGAGAAAGAGGTTACCAACATGACCACCTTGACAGTTCCATTTCTGGTAACATGGTAGGGAAGATTTAAGGTGGGCAATTCTGGCTAAAAAACACGAAATATTTCTATTACAGATTAGTTATAAGGGAAAAGGTTGTGGACTTAATATTAATATAAATTATTTGGGGAAATTTTTTCTAATTTAATGTATATTTTGTATGAAAATTTTGACGATTGGAACATCCAACTTTTCTAAATATTGTCAAAAATCAAGGACACCGATACACAATGTTGCTGGAAGGTGAGTGATCATTTATCAGTGACACAAGGATTACACCTAATTGCAAGAGGAATGACTAACCCTGCAAGCCATAAAAGTCCAGCTGGGTACCCATTTGCATAGACACCCCCAATTGTGGACTTCGGTTTATTCATTTTCACACAAAGTCTTTTAAATCAAAAATTCAAATACGAAAAAAATGATTTCGCATAAGTTTTCCAAAATCAAGTATTTAAAAAAGAATTTATGATGAAGAAATTAGTTGGGGTTCCAAGAGGATATGCCTACCTGATTAAATTCCAAAACATCAGATTTGAATCTGGTTCTTTCTCCCTTGGCACACTTGATATCAGGCGAAACACCGGGTATTAAAGGGCCTCCAGGTATCACAATATCTTGCTTCCGATTCTCATCTATATAAATCAAACGGTTCCCTGGTTTGCCCTTGCAAAATTTAAGCTTAAAATCACTATTGAAATCGAACCCTCGTCCAAGAGCCTCCACTGCTTGGACTGCAATCCTATGCGATTCTGGAAGTACATGCCCCATAATGAAAAAATTTCGCCACTCAATGCCCTCTATTCATCTTCTCAGCCCAAAAACTTCAAAAAATCCAATCATTTACCCATTTAACATTATCCATCATATTCATGCCTTATGATCAAAATCACCACAGACACGTCCAAACTTTTCACTTTCAACACCTTCAATTCATCACTTAAGTCCAGAAAAGAAAGAAAGAAAGTGGAGTCATGCCCAAATCAAATCAACTATCCAATTCAAAACCCGCTAACAAACTCACCAAATAGCCATCCAAACTCTTTCACCGTCTCAATAGACCCAATTTATCTTGCCAGCTCCCCTAGAAAAACCATAATCCAGCAACCAACAACCCCAATTACAGCGTAGTGCTATATATACACACGCAAGGAAAGAAAAGAGGCAGCAGGTAATCACAAAAGAGAGAGATCATTCTGCCCAATTATCAAAATCTCCGAACAGCTTAGCTTCCCAAGTAATAAAGTAACTGTTTCAATCCAAAATTTTACCTGCTCAATCGTCCCTATTCAATTTTAAGCCCAAAAAGCAAAATCTAGTCAATACCCAAATCAAGGAATATATCCAATTCTCCTTCCCACCAATGCCCAACAACGCGTGCTGTTGAACTAACACACCACATTATACTATGGATGCTTCTTTGTGGGTACTATTGTACCCTGTGATGAATCACCATGTATGTGCAAGACACTGTAAATTGTTTGATCCTTGACGTTTAGTAGTCCTAGTATGTTTACTTACAACAGCAAAGGCTACTCCCCATCTTGCAGAGTAAGTCGCGTTACAACACTTCTCTGTCTATCCAATTATCGTGTTCAACTACTCCTTTGATACAATCCCATCAGATCCAAACTATTCTAGTTCGAATTAGATCGATGCAAGGTAGGTACTTTGTAAAATTCTCAACGAAATAATAAACATGCACAATTGAGACTAATCAACCAGTGTTATATAAGCCTAGACCAAATATCTGAAATGAAATGATATTTTTGGATTTCGAATGTAATGGGTATTCCATTAAATTGCTGATTCGATCAATGAATTCCCAGCATCAGCCAAACATTGACTGGGGTCAATTCAAGCCGGCAGACCCTCCTGCGATTCGCCTGAGATTTTTGACTGCCATTTAAGGTGACCGGCCGTCACAAGTGAAGCGCGTGGGATTCCGCCATTGGAGTGTCAGTTACGCTTGGTGCCGACTGCCTGGTGTCCGTTGTGCCGCCCCACTTTTACCGGCGTAGGGTTGACCTTTTGTTCAGATTTTAGAAAAAATTCTGTTACCTTTGTGGTGTGGAAATTTGCGAGCTAATACAAGAAAATATCATGGTTTTATCTACTAGATTTTTATGTGGTTTCAATTATTGATCGTGGGAACATGTATTTTCACACGGGTGTGAATGCTTTCCTATAATTACTAATGGGCACTTGAGGTCCAGCATTGAGAGCGAGGTGGTGTAATGGTGGGGGATACACTCCACTTGGGGGAAGAGTTACATTTAAAGAGTCTCTTCTAGAGAAAGCTCCCTATTTCCAATTTACATGTGAAGAAAGTTGAATTTAAAGTGTACTAGGTTCCCTTGAAAGAGAAATATTATGGCCTCATTTATAGTGAAAGAGATGTGTTTTTAGTTCACATGTTAACTTTGAATTCAAATTCTACAAGTTATATTATATTTATAGTTCTTAGGTACAAGATCAAAGCTGAAAAATTCTTCAAAATGATGTAAGAGAGGAGAAGTTATCATGAGAATAGACTAAGTGAAAAGTACATTTTGAAGGAAGGAGCACCTAAGGATGAATAAACTACAATTAAAAAGAGAAATAGTATAGCATCTTTCATAAGGATGAATAAACTACATTGAAAAGAGAAATAGTATAGCACCTTTCATAAGGATGAATAAACTACATTCAAAATGGAAATAGTATAGCACCTTTCATACTAAAAAAAACTTGCATTTTAGTTTATAGGTTCAAGATTCAATTCAAAGTTCATTAAGTTGTGTTGCATTCTCACTTTAGAAGTATAAAATCAAAGTCAAAGTCAGTGTTTATCTTGTAGTTTAAGCATATTAAAGCTTATTTTAAGCACATCAAATGCATCATATATTTATAAATATATCTTGTATATTATAAATATTAAAATAATTCTTTTTTTTTTGTTTCTTTCTTTCAATTTGTAGATATTATTTATGTGGTGTTTTTATATTATTGATTTTTTGTATTCTTGTTTTATTATGTTGATATTTTATAAGTAATTTTTTGTTTTATGTCAATAGATTCCTTGTTATAAAAATGTATTACTAAAAGCTTTGAAGGACAATTATTATCAAATTAGGGGGTGTGTATACATATCAATCAAAATGCACTTCACTTGTCAATCAAATATTGATTTCCTATGTTGATAAAAAAAATAGTGCTTGATTTGCATAAAAATAGATGTAAAGAATGCTAGACCTTGGCATGTGTTAAAGCCATTATTTCAATCAATAGTTGATTTGTACAGTTTGGCAAAATAAGTAAAATAATTGGTCTTGGAACAAATAGAAATGACTTAGGCTAGGAACAATGGTTGTATATTTTAGGAAGAGTATTGGAATGGTAAAATTTGCATAGTCATGTCATTTGACATTTAGTTTTGCACATCTTGGTGGAATGTCTTAAATGCAATACCATATCAACATTGCCACACTCTTGTGCTAAGATTGGCTAATGGCTCGATTGTATTCTTCTCCATTTACTCATTGACACCAATTTCCATATATTCCTTTTTTACTCCTCATTATTGAACCCCCATTCACCCCAACTTCCATAAATTCACTCATTTCCTTGATATTACCATTTTTATGGTAGGGTTGAATTCCACACTATTTAAGATTGACCCTACAATATGAAGGAATGAATCTTATATTAAATATCTTAAATTCAAATGTCAAAGTCTTTAACTTTTCCTACTAAATGTTATGAGCCAACTTGGTACACATTTGTGTGACATGCTATTATGTTTTGTTATTTAAAGACATCCAATATGCACTTAATTTATCTAGACATACTTGGAGAATAAAAGAACGTCTAGAATACACTTCAATTTTTTAAAAGACAAAAGAACATTGTCTACAATATAGACCAATTGCACATTAGTGAATGTTGTCTTTGGCATTGTCGTCTTCGTTAATCTAGTCTAGTAAGGGGGTTAGCTAAGTAGAACACAAATACCTATCGAGTTGATAGTCTTCCTAGTGGCATTCCTAGACACCTCTTTGGCATTTTTAATGATCCAAAAGGCAGAGGTGAACATTTCGTAAGGATATTTTGTCAAATCAATCTCACGATACACAATTCAATTTAATACATTAGATTGGGTCCACATCACTTGGGATTGATGTTATGACACTTAAGTTCAATACAAGGACACTCACAAGTAAACCATAAAAACTTATGAGATTACACATTCTAACACTTGCATCAAATTAAGGACATTAATTTCTAAACAATAATGAATGGATGCAACGTGACATCAACAATATTTTTACTTTGATACATGATGAACACATAACATGAGAATTTATGAGAAAAAAACATTTGAAGAAAAATACCCCACCATTAATGGGAGCACAAATCTATATTAATCATATTAGTTTGGTGCTCACATATTTGAACTAGTGTGGTGAATGATGGATTCAGTAGGCAAGTCTAGACTCTCAAGATATGTGGAGGTAAAATAGAACTAAAATAAGTCTACTTGTCAACTTTCATATAAAATACACCATCTTACATACTATCAATAAATAAAAGACAACTTAATTATCACAAATCTTAAATATAAAAAATCACATTAATATACAATTTTCACCATTGTAATTTTATTCTTTAAAAATTATTTTATATCTTTCTTTTGTATGATAAATGTGATCTATAAAAAAAATTAAAAATAAATATTTATTTTACAATTTATTTTAATTTGAAAATATTCTAAGAAAACTACTATATTTAATATTTTAAATGTGTAGTTTCTATAGTAACTAATAAATATAAATCAATTGGCTTTGAACATAATATTTAAATAGGCACATATAAATACTTTGAATAAATTAAAACAACGATTTTTTTAACTCATAAAAAACGCTTGACCTTAAGCGTACCATTGGGATTTCAAACTTGATAGCTTGTCGTAGTACCATCCCCACAAGTTGCATTCGAAAACATTGCAAAAATTTCAATTGCTATCTCCAAAAAAGTCAAATAAATCATAAACAAATGAATGCTCAACAAGAAGCGTGAGTTTGAAATTAGGTCATATTTGAGAGGGAAAATTGGGTTGCAATTCATTGCCATCCATCTCGTGAGTATCATTCACATCATTATTGTTGTCTCCTCTAAAAGCCAAGTCAAATTTCTAGAAGTAAAGGGAAAGCCTTACAATACAACCTATGCATAAGTTAAATTCAAGAAAGTGAAGGCAAAGACTTAGAATGACAGCTTACACAAGAAGTTTTTATAGTTGTTCCTCACATGTCAACACAAGTGGGGTATGGAGTATGATGGCATGTGAGAAGAAGAAAGTGAGTAGTGGCAGTGATGATTTTAAGCACATATGTTTGGGAAAATGCCCACAAATTGGATAAGACCTTGGCAATCATTCTTCCATGCACTAAGCCCCATCCCCCCAATCCCCCATTGTACTACCTTCATCATTCTACTCATACTCATGGATTTTGAAAAGCAAATCACATTTTTAAATTGAAATTTAATTGTTACTAATTATCTTGAAAATGACTCCTTTGGATAATAGAGTTGGTTTGAGTGTTGGGTTTGCTCCTCGCGGTTTTGAGTTCAATTTTGAGGTCCGGTCTTTCCCTAATGCATGTGGTCCGGGGGATGGTTTGATGCATCCCCAAGATTAGTCTCGCCTCAGCTCACCCTGTTCCAAAAGTGCACATTTGAATTGATCTCGAGATAGATCACTCATAAACGTTAGGCTGAAATGCAAGAACATCTTAATTATCAAAAAATATATATATCTTGAAAATGAATTCCAATTTTCCAATCTTGGAAGCAATGCAAAAGTTTTTAACCTAATAAATAATGAAGTCAAACAAGGATCAATAAAATTCCTTTAAATGGATACTTGGCATCCACATTAATATATGTCGACTCTAGCAAGCACCGTGTTGTTTCCAATAAGTATTAATTAAGAGTAATGGATAAATTATTATTTTTATTTAATAATATAGTGTTTTCTCTTTAATTTAAAAAATGGCGGATAAATTTCCCCGGAGACTATTATTGGTCAATCACATGGAGAGTCAAATATGGGATTTGATCCTTTGCCTTGGGAATATAATATGAAGATACTGATTTCTAATTTAATTGAAAATGGGCATACATGGAAGTCTATTTCCAAGACTGTACTTAGTTGAGAATAAAACCGGTCCCAAAAATTGTGGAGTGAAGGACGGGAAGTGAGGGCTTATTAGAATAGAGTAGAGAAGAATTAATAATTCTTAGAAAGTAAGACATTAGAATTTGATTATTGATTTGGGTTTTATGTGGGAAATATATATACCTCAACTTAATATATTAATTTATTTATTTTTCAACTTAATGTATAGTTTAATTAATTGGTATAAATAATTGTAAGGGTAAAAATGTGATTTTATAATATTATTTAAAGATTAATCAAATAAAATATTAGTGTACTAATTAATTTATAGAAATTAGTTGGGATTGTAAGCATTTAAAAATGTAGGGATTGACATCATAAATTGACTTGATGATAAGATCTAAATAATGAGTCAACAAGACATGAAAATATGATTGTATGATATTTGATATGTATCCTTAGGGTCAAAGCTCCATTTGTTGATCATTTAAAACTTCTAAATGTTTTATTTGTTTATCATTTGTCATTTGTCATTTGATGGCTCTTTATACTTATATTTTTCTTAAAAACCTTGTTTCCCTCATTTAATTACATTGTTCACCACTTTGTTAAGACAACAAACATGTGTTCACCTCAATGAACTCACATTTGTCACGGTGACTTAATTATTGTCAAGAGTGACAACTTCACTTGAGCAAACATTTGTTTGGTGTGGTGACTTAATTGTTGTCAAAAGTGACAACTTCACTTTAATCAACAAACTCATTTTTTCCTTCACAAGCATAAATTACTTCAAAAACATGAGTGTCAAGTCCTAGAGGAAAATAGAAGAGTTGTGGAAATAAAAGGTAGACCTTGTGGAACCTATTGGAAGGACATAGAGTGTCTTTTGTTGACTTCGTGATGAATGGGATGACCATGAAATTGATGATTATTCATCCTTGTTATTTAGAATAAGAGATAAATATGAACTTGAGCCTAGGTATGGTTATCGATATTAAGATCATGAATCTTATTTATTCTTTTGTGAAAAAAATTAACTATTGAAAAATTATTGTTTGTCTATTGCTTATTTTGTTGAAAAGTATTGAGAAAATAAAGGTTCAACTTTTGCATTTACAATTGCTTATTCATTTCTAGAAAAAGAAAATGTGTGGTTTTATGTTTATTTAGAAAAGGGTAAAACCAAATGCAAATATTTGATTAATTAATTACATTGAGTTTTTCAATAAAGGCAGGTAGGGCCCACTCCTATTAAATTTCTAATAATAAAATAATAAAAACTAGAGTAAGCTTTATAAGTTTAGAAATAGTAAAGTATTACATTATAGCCCTAAGGGTGGAAGACCCAAATATGTGAATATTAAACCTAGAGACATAATTTTTGAAGTCACTAGATAAGGAATCATAGGAGCAACAATTTTTTGCAACACCAAATAGCCTTCCACACACAAGAGAGAAGTAACAAAGAATGTTAGATTGCAAAATAATGATACAAGCATACAAGAGGATGTAAGACCCAAGATGATTAATGCACAAATGAAGCCTTACTTATAAAGGTAAGGTGAGAGTTAGGACAATGTAGGATTTGTGACAAGTTTCATAATCATATGGCATAAGACACAAAATGATAACTATGTTAAGTGTGCCCTAAAATTGACCTAAGTAAAATTAACAACCTAGGTGTGAATATGTCCTGTAAAGGAATTGATTAGGGAATAACCTTGTTCACACCAACACCCCTCCTTAAGTGCAACTTAGGGAGGAACAAGAAAAATACAAAGATGAAAATATGAGTCTTGGCAGCAAGGCCTAATAAGGTATCCAGGTACAAATATTCTCTCGTAAATGGATAAAAGGAAAAAACTTATTTCTAAAAGAGAGGAAACATGCAAAGAAAACATGAAAAAGTAAAAAAGGACTCAAGAAGAGCACCAAGGACAAATTACTTCACCCCAAGAATCAATCATAATTAATGATAATGAGACAATGCTAAAGGCTTAGTGAATATGTTTGCAACCTACCCCTTAGAAAGCAATTACTCCAAGCTAAGTGTTGGAATTGATGATTAAATCCCACAACCACCATAGATCACCTATAATCAAAACATACTATCACACAAGAGAAAATAAATTGATTTACTATGAAGCCCAATATTTAATTAGATGTAAAAATATTATTGGTTATAATATAAAATGAAACCCTTGTTATAAAGACAAGGATAAAACCCTAGATAACACCTTAGGATAGGATATACATAGATCATGACATGTGTCTTAGTACTATGAATTGAGATAAAAGTATTTGACGCATGTAAGTTTAAGTATGCTAGTGTGAATATGGACTTAATAATAATTAGGTGATTACCTTTTTCACTCTAGCACTAGTTGTAGTGTAGAAAATTGCATGCCTTGTAATTTGGCACTACATAATATCTCCCCTTTTTGGCTCATGATTTAGAAATAGTTTAAACATAAGATGTTAACACCAAAAAACCTTCTTTCTAGCATAATCATGATGACCGTGAGTTTTTGAGTCCATTTTTTCCAGATGAGAGCACTACATGCCAATGTTTGTGAGATGTGCTAACGTCCCATAGAAAATCACAATTCAAGTGGCCATTGGAATGTACATTTCTAGAATTTTTTTGGATAAAATGCTTCTATGTGGCAGTTGGGCTTGACAAAAAATCTAAAACCTATTTTTTTTAAAGGAATATTTTTCACTCTCTCTCTCTCTTACACACACACACACATCAACTTTGTTCTTGGTATTTTCTCTACAACTTTCTTGAAGCTCTATAGGATTTAAATCAACAACACTCATCCAATACTTTGCATGTTATATCTTAATTGTGAGATTGAGCAAGACAATTATATTGCAGCTTTGAATTTCAACTTGGAGGTTGTTCATGGCTTCCTAGTGAGATATATCTAATTTATGTATTCGCCTTCTCCTTGTTTTGAATTATTTCTTCTTTTTATGCTAGCAACTAGATGTTCTTGTTGTTAACATGTTATGCTTAAATATATCAATTACATTAGTCATATTTCATTTTATCAACCTTTATCACTATATCTATTTTTATCAAAATCAATCTTGATTGTTTGTGTAGGTTGAAAGACCAAGATGGGGGTTTGACTAAGGCAAGCCCCTAAACAACCACCCAAAAATTTTCTTATTTTTTGTGTGTAGGTATCTAGATTGGAAGAAAGTAGCCTTTTAGGTGATAGTTGTTATTTCCATCAATTATTTCTTAATTCCTTTTGGTTAAGTTTCTCTATTGTACACTTTTGGTACTTTCTGGTATTTAAATATATTTTGCACAAATGGGCCCATGATTTCTTTTTTGTGCATGTAGGCACAAGTTTGGAAAATATTTTCCTTTGTTAGAACCAATTTAATATATTACACCTTCCTTAAGTGCAAGTTAGAGAGTATGATGAAATGCAAAGATTCATTGATGATGAATGCATATCAATTACAAGGCTTGATAAGGTTCCCATGTACAAACAAATAAATCTCTCATAATTAGAGAAAAGGAAAAAAACTCATGGGAAAAATTCTCTCTAAAAGAGAAAAAATGAAACTAACACATACAAATGAAATAAAGAAATAAAGACTAAATGTTATTCCTCAAGGACTACTTCTAAGATCCTCAAATAGGAGAGAAAATATGAGACTATGAGTCTCCCCACAAAGAAGTAGTTATTGTACCAATGGTGATATCCTAAAGACAAAATGATCCAGTACCTACAAATAAAATTTCTCCCCTTTGGAAAATAGATCCAATGGTGTATGTGAAAGAAACTACATCTAGACAAGAAAAGAGATGAGGGAAGAAGTCTCATGATATATACCTCTAAAAATTACTCAAATCTCCACAAGTTATAATTATATGATGTGAATTTATAATCCTATGAAGATTGATGAAGAACAAGCTCCAAACACAAAGATTAGGGGATAATAGGCGTCCCATAAATGTCATCAAAGAGGAGATATATTTTCTCAAATGAATCCTCCAAATATGCAACAAGAGATTTCACAAACAAAGATTAAATGTCTAATAGATATGAATCCCAAGTAGTTGCATATAAGGAAGATGATGAATATTTTGTTATATTGAATAAATAGGGGCCATGGATGTAGTGATACTAATCTCATTGAGAGCTTGATATAAGATGAGGATGTGATCTTAATAGGAGGAGAAGTAATAAGAGAAGTATTTGTACCACTGGAACATGCAAGACCTACCATATATTCAAGCTCCTCTAAAGTATCATCATCAAAGGATAGATCATCTACATTGTCAAGGAAAATGAGAAAATTTATATTAGTATTATCTAGAATGGAGAGATACAAGGGTCTCCAAAGATCTCCCAAATTCTAGTACAAAGTGTGTGGGGACAATCAAGGTTTGATATAAC
Organism: Sequoia sempervirens; assembly: GCA_007258455.2. NCBI lineage: Eukaryota > Viridiplantae > Streptophyta > Pinopsida > Cupressales > Cupressaceae > Sequoia > Sequoia sempervirens. The sequence continues at coordinate 541,111,834 of VDFB02270651.1, read as the reverse complement.
ACACATAGTGTCATGATCAATACTTAAAGAAATTAATTCTACAACATGATCAATATTATTACCCCATGTTGATTTTATCCTAGGTGTGTTTGATTTAGGTATGATTCGATACATATAAGACAATAGATTAAGCCACCTAAGATGTGTTAGGATGTCATTTCACCAAGACTCGTAATGTTTCTCCTATAATTGAATTATCCTTTTGAAGTGTTGACCTTTTCTTCCAATATTTTGTTAAAATTTCTTTAGTTTTGGAAATGACCTTGTTGAACCTAAATATATAATAGCATCAAGTTATAGCAACTTATAATCACAAAAATTTAAACCAATTCTTATGTATACACAATTATTTACAAGATAAATAATTTATGCAAATTCTAATGATTCTTTATTTTACCTTTGATCCTTTGCATCTTCTTGGAAAAATATGTTATTTTTGATTCATGAATGTCATTGATCTACTTCTATTGGTCAACAAATATTTTTAATTATAACCATGCCATTTGTGATCATGTATATTTTCTTGAAAGAAGCAATATTTGCATCATACTCATTGGAACTCTAATTTCTCTTTCTTCTACTTTTCCTTGCTATTTCTTTGTTTTCTCCATGGATGTTTGTTATAACCATAAGTCTTCTTTGTATATTGCTTCATTTCATTTTGTATCTTTTCTTTTTTATTTTCATAATTTTGCAAATATTTCCTTCCCTTTATTCTTCTCCCATCTCTTGTTGTCACATCTTTGTATGGGTCTTTATTTTCCTCAAATGTTAATTTTTTCTCAACCGCTTGTAATTTTTCTCTATTCAAGATACCAATTAGATCCTCTTATATATTTTCTTTTAAATTATCTTCCCAAGAGGATGATTATTTATTTTTGTATTTTTCTTTTACCATGTTAATTTTTTCTAACATTTTGACTAGCTCATAATACCGATTATCAAGTTCTTTAAAAAAAATCCTGAGCATATCCCACCACAAAACAATCACTTCAAATTGAATAAATGCTTGTGCAAAAAAATCTATTTTTCCCTAGGCAATCAATTGTATAGTGAGGATCTTGGCAAATATAACATTTCTCGTGGGATGGAACCTTTCTAGGTGTTAATCTATTTTTTAGTACCATAGATGAAAATTAAGATAGGAACTATAGACATGCAAAATTAACATTTTGCATTTGATCAGGCTCATTCATCAACTGAACTATATTCCGCATTAGGTGCATTCATTGGTTGATCAGGTTCACCTTCATTCATTCAGCAGGTAATTTCATTAATCTCCATTTCCTAAAGTCATTTATTTAAGATCAAGCAAACATTATCATCAACCTTTTAATAAATCAAACATCCATTTAAATCAAATCCAAAATCATATTCCATCATTTTCTGATTTAAATAAATCAAATATCAAAGTCCTAAAAGTCAACTCACCTAATCATCATTAAACTAACATAATCATCATTTATTTAATCTAACCATGATTAAATACTAATCTCACCCACTTGCATTCTCTAGATATCTCCACTTGCACAAATAAATCAATTTTATTGATTTATTAAAACACCCTCATTTTCCCCTCAACATGACAAGTTGATTTGTTCCTCCAACATAGCATTTATTGCTCTTCTTTCTTGTCCCCCTCTCTAAATTTATTGCAAAATTTGAATTCAAATTCTCCCTCTCATGGGCACTCTTCCCAAATCTTGCACAACCATTGGCCTATCACCACTTGACAAGTGTCCTCTTCTCATTGGAGGATCTTTAGTCCCACATTCACCATCTTGTTCAATCTCTCATCAAGAAAATCTATAAAAGAATGCTTAATCCTCATTCATCCATCCACAACTTTTATGCAAGGTTACTCTCTTAATTTGAGAACTCATCTTGCTCATCATTTCCATTTGCATTTTCATCATTTTGGCTTGTTAGCAAGGGTTGGGAAAGGGTCACTAGCACATGTGACACCAATCCAATATGGAATAGGTGATTATCTTGCTTTTGAAATGTCTTCTTGATGTTGTTTTTGTTACTTGTGGCATTTCTTTAGCATAGATATTTTATTTCATAGAGGTATTTGCAGATTTGTATGTTTTAGACTAACCTTTCTAATAAGTTTTTGAAGTTGGTCTTACATGCAGATTTAGGGTACTTCAGCAACATATCATGATGAAGTTTTATGTAAAATTATTCCCATGGATGTATGTTATTATTAGCTAGACCATAGAATTATGATAGAAATAGTGTAAATAATGGGAGAGAAAATACCTACATTATGATGAAGGATGGAAAGAACATACTTTAGTACCATTGAAGGAGAGAGAAATGCAAGTTTGCAGTACTGCCAAAATCTATTTAGTGGATGGAATAAAGTTGTTAAATGGTTTAAGACATAAGAATGTTTGTTTTGGATCAATCCGTAGAATTTGAAAAACCACAAAGATAGAATTAAACATAAATGTAGGTGAAAGAGAAACATTGTACATAAAAAAATTAGATTTACTAATAGAGCATAAGGATATCATATAAGAAATATTACAAATACATTATCACTAGCAAGGAGTATCAATCATCTTATCAACCTAGTTTGAGGGGTAACTTTACCAAATAAAGTGGCACATAGAATGATACTACTAGAGAATGCATAACTAAACTGACAAATCCAAGAGTTACTAAAGAAATATTACATCAAAGAAAGTTTAAGTCTCTATGTGATACCTATAGAAATAGAACCAAAGAGATGAGGATAGTGGAGAATGTGTATAGAATTTTGAGTAATAAATAAGATTACAATTAAGTATCTAGATTCCCATTGTCAAAGACGAATGGTATAGTGGAATATATTTGAGTTGCATAAATTATTTCACTAAAATTGATTTGAAGCTCGTACTTATCCCTAGATCAAAATCAAAGAAGGAGATGAATGGAATACTACATTTAAGACAAAGGAATGATTATATGAGTGGTTGGTTATGTCCTTTTGGTTCAATAATGCACCCAGTACATTCATGAGGTTGATGAATTAAGTGTTGAAACAATATTTGAGTAATTTTTTTATTATTTGCTGAGATTATATATTGATTTTTAGTAAGATTAAAGAGGAACACTTAGAGAATGTCAAATTTGCATTATAAAAGTTGAAAGAAAAGATGTTGATCAATGTAAAGAAATGTTATTTCAAGAAGTCAAAATTAATATACTTGGGATTTGTAATCTTAGTTGAGGTTTTGGATATGGAGGTCTAGAGAAAGAAAGAGCAATTATAGAGTGACATAAAATAGTAAATATTGGAGAGGTAAGATCTTTTCATAGACAAGTTGGTTTCTATAGAAAGTTCACTAGAAATTTTAGTGAAATTTGTGAACCAATAACTAATACAATGAAAGGGGACAAGACATAAGTAAAATTTACATTTGGAGAAAATAGAAGCTTTGAAGTGTTAAAGAAGAAGGTAACTAAATTAGTGTTAGCATTGCTATATTTTGACAAGGTATTCCAAGTTGATTGTGATGCTACAAGTAGAAATGCAATATGAATGATATTAAGTCAAGAAGGTTGTCTGGTAGCTTATTTTAATGAGAATTTAAATGATAAAAGGAGGGAATATTTAATGCATGATTACAAAATTTATACCATAATCTAAGTATTAAATAAGTGGATATATTACTTGTTACCCAAATAATTTGGGTTATACATGGATCACTAGGCATTGTAATATTTGAATAAACAATATAAGTTAAATCAAAGACATGTATAACCTTATTTGGAAAACAATGTAGATAGATGATAATAATGGATATAAATTAGTGCTTAATTATCTAATTAACAATGAAATATTATTCAAGGGTAGATAATTACATATTTGTTGAAGCTCAATGAGGAAAAACACAATCAAAGAGAAGTATAGAAATGGTTTAGCTAGTCATTTTAGAGTTGATAAGATAGTGGCATTGGTAAGTGAAAACTATTTTTTCCCAAAATTATATAAAGATGTCAATAAATATGTCTAAAGTTGTAGGATTTATCAAATTAAATAAGCGATTTATTAAAATTTTGGATTGTATAAACCATTACTAGTTCTAGAGAAATCTTAAGAAGAAATAAGTATTGAATTTGTGTTTGGATTTCCTTAGACATGTAGAGGTCATCAATTTATATGTGTAGTTATGGACAACTTTTTTAAGATGACAAATTTAAATTCATGTGATAAATAAATTATACAATACATGTATATAATTTATTTTTCAAAGAGGTTATGAGGTTGTCAAAGAGCACAATTTTAGATAGGGATATAAAATTTGTTAGATACTTTTCAAAGAACTTGTAGTAGAAGATGAAGATAGAGTTAAAACTTAGTTCCCCATACCACCCATAGACTGGTGGAAAAATAGAAGTTGTGAATACGAGTTTGGACAATTTGTTAAATTGTTTGGCAAGAGAAAAGATGCGAAATTAGGAAATGTCTTGTTGCAAGTAGAATTTTTATATAGTAATCTAGTGAATAAAAGAATAGGTAAAAACTATTTGTCTTAGCATATGGAACTAGTGAATGCATTTATTAGAGTATCATAACATTAGAAGTGAGGAGAAGAGAATTGCAAAGCTAGAAGATTTTTAAAAACACTCAAAGGAAGTGTATATAGAGGCTATAAAATAGTTGGGGAAGGTGAATTGTGGATGCAAGGAGAAGGAAGATGAGATGAGGAGACATACAAAGTATGAGATAGGAGATGAAGTGATGGTATATATCAAAATGGAGATATTTTATTTGGAACATATATAAAATTAAATATTTGGGAAAAATATTAGTGTTTAACATTATATACCTTTATAAACATCATGAATAAGAAGTTAGAACAAATATATACATTATAAAAAGCAAATATTACAATATAAATAGTCTATCAAGTAGAATTTTTAGATAATAAAATTGGAAAGGAAACATGAACAAAGAATCATCTTGAATTTCCAAAGTTGAGGTAGAACATTGTAGTTTCCCTCTATTCCCCAAAAAGTGAGGGATTCAATTTTTAAATTACCCTAGGCATCTACTATAGGAGCATGCTAAGTATGAGAACAATCTTGCATCACTCAAAAAAAAAATCTCACTTGTTTTTTTGTTTATTTGTAGGTTTAAAATGATGTTCCAATAATAAGTAATCACTATAATTTATCGTTATCACCATAAAGGCATATACTCAATTCTAGACTCATTACAAAATATATTAGAGTTTAACCTATACTCGTTTTTCGTATGCATCAATTGTATGAGCTTTATGAAAACACTTGGTTAAATTACAAGCTTATTGATCCCAAGGAGGTTTGTGGAATGAACAATATCGAGATCCATTCAATGATTCACACTATATTCATTCTAGAAGATTCCCTTCATTTTTCAAGACTACATGATTCATCTTGCATTAATCTTTGCACCACCTTGCAACCAACAAGATCATGCATAGGCTAAATGATCATTATATAAGTATCAATAATGATAGAAAATTATTGAATTCACACATAATGGTTCCCATATATCATGGAAGGCCAATGCCTCATGTTTTAAGCTATTTTAATTGATTTATTGTATTCTATGACCATAAGTCAATAAGGATCAATTCTTTATTTTTTTTATTTCATTAAACTCTACTATATGTGTTGTGTATTTGGTTGCATGGTTGGATAATACTTAATTAGACTCTACAACCATTATTGTATCATTTATTATTTTTGAATCTATACATGTTCTCCAATCATCACCTTTCTTTGGTGATATTATTATCACATAGGGACTCAAACTTTCTCAAGTATCAAATACTTCTTCAATAGTTCATACACTTGTCTATTCAACTCTTCATTTTTAATAAAATCAATTCGTGTGTATCTTGATTTGGTAAAAATATTTTTGAAGTCAAATCCATATGATGACTATTGCTCCTTAATATTGGTAATGCATCTGGCATATTGCCTAATTTTATGTCAAGTGCTAAATTATATTAGTAATTTTGAAATTTATGAATGTGCATCTTAATTTCATTTATGCTACTGGATGCCCCCCAGAATCAATGCAAAGCACAACTTTTCATTATTTAGATTACCTAAGAACTTCCCACCATCCACCAAGTAGATTGTTGCATCACCATATACTTGGATTTATTTCTATTTTAATGGGATACACTATGTTTTTCACCATCTTTCAAATAAGTGATTATTTTCCCTACTAGCATGGATAGCTTTCCTAGCATATTGTCATGGTCCCCCTACCAAAAAATGGCATGCATCTATTAGCATAACATTAGATAACACCTCATCATGACATGTTCTTATTTTTAGCTTAACCAAACATTGATCATTCATCTGTAAACACTGAAAAATTGTCCTTCGCCTATGAACCCACCTTTTCATATCAATTCATCCTTCTACTTGAATAATTAAATAATTTTAATTATTTAATTATCTTTTAAGGTCATATTCCTCTATTAATTAAATAATTCTTAATTATTTAATTCATTCATTTCTTCCTTTATTCTTCCCTTGATTAATTAAATAAATTTTGTTTATTTAATTACGTCACTAATTAGCCCCTTCCTTTCTATAATTTTTTATTATTCAAGGGGTAAACGCTTTTGACCGGAGCTATGAACTAGAATACAACCATTCAACAATACCACCCCAATGGGGTTTGAACCTTGGTGGCAAGAACAACAATGCCACCTTAAACCAACACACCATGCCAATACCGACAATCCTTTCTATAATTAAATAAATGCTTATTTATTTAATTATTTTCATTTTTCTACTATAATTAAATAATTATTTAATTATTCATTATCCTCATCTTCTTTTATTTATTTAATTATTTACTAATTTATCATTTTCATCCACTTTTGAATTAAATTATTATTTAATTTAAAAGTCAACATGTCACATGTCTTTTTTAATTAAATAATGCTTTTATTTTTTAATTATTCACCTTCCCTCCCAAATTAAATAATTCTATAATTATTTAATTTTCTCCAACAACCTCTTTTTTTGTGCCAACCTCATTATCGGTGCCATTCTTATCATCTCTTGTCTCATTCATTTTCCACCCTTGATTGAATTATCTTGGTCATTAATCCTTATCATTGCCCTAATTTTTCCCTAACCCTATTTCATACTACAACTTTCAATCTTGGTCATTGATTAAGACATCTTATTGACATCCAATCTCAACCATCAATCCAAATCAGACATTGCCTATAAATCAACCCTCTCATAAGCCATTTGGGGGGTTGATTCTTCAAGTATCCTTATGCTGCCAAAATCATTTTTGAATCATTCCTCCATTTCTATCTATCGTCATTCATCTATCATTTCCATCTCAATGTTATGCTGTTGAATTGAGCAACCAACATATCAAATCAATCAAATAATTCATCCATCATTACGTCTATTTGAGGTATTGAAGTTTTGAATTAGGTAATGCATGCTATTGTTTTATCATTTTTATTTTATCCAAATTTTTCATATACATCATCAACACTTTATGTTCTTTCTATAACCAAAAAAATATGTACAAATGAGGATACTCTATTCTTTGAATTTTAACTTATCAACCATTTTACTTGACACTAGGTTATCCTTTCTACAATTATCAATGACAACTTTAAAACACTTACCCTCAATCTTACATACTATTTTGAAAATATTTCTTCTTTGCATTGGTTCATCTCTATCTATACCATTAGGTTTCAACAAAACCTTTTTCACTAATAATGTGTCACTTCTTGCTATTTTATTTACTTGACTTTGTGATTCACTCGATTCTTCATTTGCATGTGCAAATCTTGATCTTATATTGTTAGTTAAGCTTGGAGACACCTAAATGCCCCATGTCCTTCAATTCCACACTTAAAATAAAGTTCCTCTAAATGATTTTCCACCTCCTTTACCATATCTATATTTACCTCACTGTTATCTATTAGATCTTTTACTGTAACACAAATTGTCACCTCTTTTTGCTTTAACATCTTCATTATACTGCCCTCTATTACTTCCTCAATTTCTTCCTCTTAAATCTATTGCCTCTTCATCTTTGCTTATTTTGTCTGCTCTAAAATAACTTGTTCAATATCCTCTATCTTAGAGTAAATTGGTATGCTTCCTCTATATTTTTCAATCTTAGTAAGCTCAATCTATTTATGTATCTTGCCATGTTTTATTGATTAGTTTCACTATGTATATTTCTAATTTTCATTCTACAAAATTATTTAGTATAATATTTCACATTCTTCTCTTTTTGTCTCAAAATTTACAATATTTTCAACAAATCTAACTAATAGTCTATATGTATAAATTTAATCTTTACAATTGACATCATCTTATTGATATGCCTTTTAACACACCAACATACTTGCACACTATGAAGCACACATGGTAAAATGCCAAAAGTTTCCTTTGCTTAAAAGGTGGACAACCTCAAATGTATTCGTCAAATGAAATAGAGGTTCATTAGAATCCCTCAATTGGAGAGTGCTTTGGCTAATTTCTTCACAAGGGGCTCTATGGAGTAGTTAGGAATTGTTTATGAGAATAGTCATTTCCTTACTAAATTTTATTATTAGTTGGTCATGTAAACAATCCTACTTCATTTGAATTCATTTTAACTTTGGTTAATTTGATTTTTATACTTTATAATTATTTTTTGGCTTCATAGAAATTGGTTTCCAACATTAAGTTTTCCTTAAAATTAATTGGAAAAGTTAAAAACAGCTGTAAATTGTATGATTTTATCATTATTTAATCCAATTTGTTATTTGAAATTGAGTTGAAATAGTGACTTTCTTATTAAAATCAGAATTTGTATCATTAAAGTTTGGTTTGTTTTGATCATATTTTAACTCCAAAATTAATTTATTCATTAAAAAGGAGGTTCTAATAATTACTATAAAATCGAAATTTAAATGCAAGATTTTGAATTGTTTGTGCATGAGAGTTGCTATTTTTAAAATAATTAAACTTTTAAAATTTTAGTATTGTCAACAAACATAGCATAATTTTGTATAATTTTGTCCCAAATTTGTTTGTTTCTAAATTATAATTTGGTAAGAACAATGGTTAAATATTTTAAAATTTGTGAAATATCATTATTTTTAAATAAAAAATTAATGCGTATTACCATTAATCATTCAAACTTGAAATTAAACTAATATCCAATAATTAAAAATTTTAAAAGACAAGAAAAGAGATAGAGAAAAAAAACGAAAAATCCAAACTTACATTCAATCCTCTTACATGTTTCATGAATGGACAAACTGAACTCCGCCAAACTAATTACCCAGAATTCTAATGTGAGCGGTGCAATATTCGAAGGATGGTAATGTGTGAAAAAGTTGACAAATTAAAACCCGGAAACCAAATCAAATAGAATAAAATTGACACAAATAAGAAGAAATAGATAAGGGAGAGGAGCCGGTGGTGGGTAGGGTGCTGTTGAGTGAGGGGTCCATGTCAGCAGCATCCGAGTTGACCAATTTTTTTTGCACACGTCCCTTCACAGCCCTGCTGGCAACCCCCCTACCCCACTCGCCCACTCACCCCCCCTCCCCCCCACCAGTTTTTTTCTGGGGAAATTTGTGCATGTTTTTCAATGTTTCCCGGCCATTTTTCAAAAACCACAAAAAAGAGTCAAAATGTGTCATCGACCAATAGTGGGTCACTAAGTCATGTATTATTGGTACACTGATGTGGCATCACATGATTTGTCAGTTTGTGTACTTTATGAATTAAAGTGTTTTGCAGTTAGATATTTAGTGTAGATTTATTGACTCCTTTATTAACCAAAATTGAATCCCAGGCTATCATATTCTATACCCACGATATATCCCCTACCTACGACTGACTCCTCTCCCTTAATTTTCATTAACTCCAATGGTTTCAAACCCCCAACGGGTTTCTCCATGTCTTCACAAACACACACAGTTTATAAAGGCACTTTGAGATGGGAGGCAAACAGTCCTGTCCAAATTGTCATCAAATGACAAAAATATCTTCAAAAGTGAAGGGTCATAGGTTGTCCTTATGTATTCCCCACTTTCCCTCCACACATTTTCGAAAATAAATATTTACACATTTGCACATTCAGAAATAAATTTGAATGATCCTTCCAGTCCATTTGCTAACAGCCCTGTATCCTCCACTTGCCTCTTCAAACAAATTTGAATTCCTCCACCATTATCCAAAGAAATTCCTCCTCGATCCTTTCCCACACTTACATATTTCTTCATTCTGAGGCAAACAACAAATACAATCAAATACGCTGCCATTAACCATCAGTGAGTTCGTCCGTGATTCAAGTATCTTACATATTGTCATGTTGGCTTACATTAGCTTGGAACATTATTTTCAATGTCATGAAGTCTTGTAGGAAAGCCAAGCGAAACATTAAAGCCATTACCTTGGTCATTTCCATACGAAGGAAAATCCAATAAATATCAGAAAACTCAATACCCCTGTTTATGAAGAGCTACATAGTTACCATCTGGCAGTTATTGTAAAAGAAAAAAAGAACACAATGTCCCATAAAAAATGAGCATCACTCCAGGTACAAAAAAAACCCAATACATCATGCTATTAAACCCATGAAACCTATGGACTTGTGAATCATAAACGAGAAGCATTAATATCTGTGTTATTCCTCTCTCCATATTTCAATTAATAACTCTATTTTCCAACCTTGTTTGCTGGTCTTCATGACATACCTGTGCAGCCTCTTTCCCTGCCTACCAGCCTCTAGGCCTTTCTATGCTTCCACTTTTACATATTTTTTACCAAAGCAACACTGCAGCATATGACCAAAGTCCCCATTTCTTTAGCCTTAAATGGATGTCCATACCCTCTTCCAACGCTCCAATTTTGCCATCGGTTTGAGACGCTGGCAAGGGCGTTGGAATTTATTTAGAACATCTGCCAAAAGTTCCCAACACCTTGTTTGTGGAATTTGGCTTTACGTTTACCTGTAATCATGATGCTTCCATGAGAATACATTCTGTCAAACAGTTGGCATGCCCAGCTATAGCCAGTAATTCTCATTGCAATGCTTGTTTTAGGAATCCTTTCCCTACAAACCCCTGTGCCATACTTTTAAATTGCAAATTTATCATCATTAAATACCACACTACGTGGGCGTGGGAAGGAGCTGGGCGCCATTTTGATTTGCAAACCTCTTTTAAAACATTGTGTAGCCTCCTACCAATCCCAGTACAGCATATATACACTTATTTTGATGTATCACTGCCTCACGGGTATTAAAAATGCAGCCTAAAAATGTTGATTTTTATTTGAATTTTTTTGCTTGAACAGTTCACTCACCCTTATGTGTGTTGGCGTTCCCTTATTGCATTTGTTCTTCCTTTTTTAAGCTGCGCCATCCTTTGATTTTCCTTAATTCATTTATTTGGCTGTTCAAATACATCCTTGGGTATGGGAAATTATGCTGGAAAGATGCCTGGCAATAAAAAATAAAAATTGTTGAGTGACCTGCCAATTGCATTCACTTGAATCGATTTTGTTCTTATTCTGGCATTTGCTGTTCATGAAACCACATTTGTTCCAGACATTTTGTCAAACAGTTCACACGCCTTCTCGAGGGTGTTTCATCCTCCTTTCAAGCACTATGTCAAGCATTTCCTGTTCTTGTTGGTTACTTTCACCAGTTCAAGTCCTTCAACATTCCTCTCCAACAAATAAAATTAACATTAGATAATGAATTTAATCAGTAAGTTTAACAATTCTGACAAATGTGACAAGGCATAAACTTGTCGTGACAAAGTGCAACAATTACAACAATACAGCGCACTGCATCGAAATGTGACAAACTGTAACTTGCAACCGGTTAAACCTTTTCTTACAATACCATTTGTAATGCTTACAAGATTGCAGCACATCACCGAGAACACAATGCAATATGGTGACAGTGTACGACAAAGTGCTGCAATGCCAACAATGCACCAGGGGTATCATGGTTCAATACAACTTTAAATGAAGGGTTCTCAATTTTGCCAAAGATAGGGGTTTGTAACCCCAATCAACACATCTTATTTATTCCATTACCCTATTTTTTCTTTATCCCACCTAGTTCTTTCTCGCTATATTTATTTCCACCATAATGCAACATTGTCTTTTATTTTTCATCTTAGCACATCTAACCTCTTAAAATTTAGATTTTTTTAATTTTGTGATCTATATCATTTATCCAATCTATCAACCTTTCCAAATTCAAACTACTTGAATAATTAGAAATATCATTTCTAGATACATTACCAAATTTTGAAAATATATTTCAAAATAATTACCTAAACTATATCTTCTTCTTCTTCCTACACAATTGGTTTTGTAGATAGTGTATTCTATTGTTTATCTCTTCTTCTTCCATTTTCTTCTTTATCACTCTCATCATATCTATGTTATCGATCCCTTATTATATCCTCTTTAACAACTACACAAAACTGTACACTTCTTGTCATTTCAAGCATTTATTATATTCTTCCAATGATATGTGCAAGTTATCTATGGTAATTAAGAAACCCTATTTGTGTAATGGAATCTCAAAAGATGAGCCAATCAATGGACCAATAGTGATTCCATAATCATGAATGCAAATAATAAATTAACGAGAAGCCTCATTAGGATTTATACTTATTTAAACCATAGGATATCTTCCTTTTCCACTTGTCTTCTAACCATCATATCATTTCCTCGAGTTGATACCCTACTCCATGGTGTCTTCTAGCTTCTTATGGCTCAACAAACATATTTTTCTTCACTTTCATTATTTCCTATTCACGTTCCTTTGTGTCCAAGATTAAATATGAATTTATATACAAGACTATATTTTTTTTGAATGATGGTTTAGGAGGTGGTTGTGATGTGTTGATAGATGTATCTCTTTTGGGATCACATTCATAGATTAATGCATACTTTGCATCAATATACATGTCTAAAGTGTTTTACCATATATAGATGGATCCATGTAGAGAGAAAGGTATACCATAAGGTTTAGGATTAACATGATACTCACCAACAACACAAGATATACAGTTTAATGAGCTCAAATCATCACCTTGTAAATTATCATGGCTTAAGGGGTGATTTTTTGTGATGCAATTGTTAGATGTATACACTAGTTTGCATTTGTTATATAATTAAGGATTTGATATTAAAATACAATTTTTTTTATCTTTACACTAAAGCATTACACATTGATGTAATGTAGGGGGAACAAGTTTCATGGCATGTGAAAATGGATTCCCAACAAGGATGTTGTAAGTCAATTTTCTAGAATTCACATAAAACATTGTGTCTAATTTGCATGGTCCAAAATGAATTGGAAGAATACTAGTATCCATATAATATCTATAAATATTATCAAATCCTTTGATAATTAGGTTTAATGCTTGTTCTTTGGCGTGTTTACTTTTAATTATCTCAAAAAAATTTTATTGCATATGTTACGGAATATCCATTGTCAAATAAATCTCATTTGGTAAATATGTTGCCACACTTCACTAAGGTACTACTTATTTAAGAAATTCTCACATGGAATATTATTATTATAAAATTATATGTCTTGATGTTCTTTATAGCCAATAGAATCCATCAAAGAAATAACTAATTATGGACTTTTGTCAAATGTAAATTGGATTCTCTCTAAATATTTTTGCATTATATCTCTATAAAAAGATGATGTACATGTGTTATGTCCCATAGAAATATTTTTCTTGATTATTTTATGTTTGTTGAATAATGTCATACTCCTTTATTTTATATGTGGCTATAGGTACAAGACATAAATTGAGTACATTGATTGGAAAAACTAGTGGTAGAAAATTCATGTATTGTCATCTTCTTAACATTGGATGTCTATACTCTACTAAATTATAATCATGTGAATCAAAGGTAGTATAAAAATAAGCTATAGAGGACACACAAGACATGTTTATGGGATTAGGGTCAAAATATAGATGATAAGAGGTCAATTCCAGATCATGTTATTCTATGTATTAGTTGAACTAGGAAGAAAATAGGGTGGGGGAGTGCCCACCTTAGTCTCCTTTGGCCACTCAATAATGTCCTAGGAATCCAAATTGGATTGACAATCAACCTCAAAGGTGAGTCAATTCTCAACAAGGAAGACCTAGGAGGGGGTTCTTTAAGCTTTGAGGGGTTCACCACCAAGTGAAAGCTTGGAAAAGGCAACTTAACATTCAACTCACAAAACCTAGTAATGCAAGCTAAATGATGGATGCAAATGATGAAATTAGGAAACATAAAGTTATGATGTATGTACCTGGGAAGTCTGAAAATGTGATGAGGATTCTAGAAATGCAAAAATTCTATCAAAATATGCTATGGAGGACTAAGACACCCTTATTGTTGTCTCAGTCCCGCTGCTGTTTTTCAAGGCAGATGTGGAATCTTCAGACGTCGAAATCGGATCTGAAAGAATCTTTGAAAAATACCCTCAGGAGGACTAAGATTTCCTAGGTGGCAACTTAGTCCCATCTGGAATTTTTGAAATCTCTGAATGTGGTCCTAAGGCTCAAGGTTTGCACTTTCTTCTTCTCAGGTCTTAGGTCCTGAAATTTCTAGGTCTGGCCTGTAGGTGAGTTTTCGTGAAGATGACAAATTTTCAATGCAACTTTGCACTTCAAATGATCTTCAATTATTTAACCTAAATCTGCAATCACAGGCACACAAGAGAGGAAGAACTTGTTGATTGTTAGTAAATGGGGGTTTTCCTTGGTCAAACCCCTTGTTGGTAATTAAACCTTGAAATGAAATAGAATAATGAAGGGAAATGATGAATGAACAAAGTGTTATGTTGCAACTCACCAAACCCTTGTTGTGAAGCTTGCAAACTTGTGTAAAGTGGCTAGTTTGAATGTAGATCTTGAATCAAAGGAATGCTTGATAGTTCTTGACTTGAATTGCTTGCTTGAATCAAAACCCTACATCGCAAATGTTAGCTCAAAAACACACATGATGCAAGAATATCTTTGATATGATGCTTTAATCTTGATGATGGCTCCAAATACTTGATGAATTTCTCTTGAATTCTTGAATTCTTGAATGCTTGGATGCTTAGATTACTTGTTAGATTGCTAGGTATGAAAATATGAGAGAAGGAACCTTGTATTTATACTTATCTATGCTTAATATCCTGAAATTACACCACACCAAGCCGACCTGTGAATTCATTAATTAAAGGAGGCTAAATCCTGCCAAGATTTGAAATTAAATCCTAAAAATACCTTAAGGGGGACTAAGATTCCCTAGGTGGCATCTTAGTCCCGAGGCATGAAACTTGGGGAATAGACTCCAAAAAGGGGCCCATTTAAGGCACATTTGAAATTAGGGTCCCAAGACCTTTGGGGGACAAAGACGCCCTAGGTGGTGTCTCAGTCCCATCCCAAAAATCAGGGACACAGCTAGAATCATTGAATTATCATTTATCCATTGATGTCTGTTAGGATTAGCCAGAAAAAGATATAGTTTATTAGGCTTCTGGATGCAAAATAGGACCAATTAAGACATAAATAGTGATAAACAAAGCAAGACGGGCCCAAACAAGTGTGAAAATGCAAGGGTATGCATTTTTCTACACTACATTCTGAGTTGTTAACAGTGTTCCCAAGTTGCTTGTTCAAGGACTTGATGTTTA
This sequence comes from Sequoia sempervirens, assembly GCA_007258455.2. Classification (NCBI taxonomy): domain Eukaryota; kingdom Viridiplantae; phylum Streptophyta; class Pinopsida; order Cupressales; family Cupressaceae; genus Sequoia; species Sequoia sempervirens. The sequence continues at coordinate 541,096,137 of VDFB02270651.1, read as the reverse complement.
GAAACAGAAAAGTGGGAAAATGAATGCAAGAAAAAGTATCTAATGACAAGCAATTGAATGCAATAACAATGTTCTTAAATGCAATTAGGATGAGTAACAATGCACTTTTCAATTTTTCAATGAGATGAAATGATGCAAGAAAGCAAAAACACAACCTATATGCACTTTCACTAATGCAAATGTGAGAAACTCTAGATGCACTTTCACTAATGCAAGTATGAGAAACCCTAGATGCACTTTCAGTAATGCAAGATCCAATGCAAGAATGAATGCAATCTAGATCTAGGAATTTAATGAAATCCAAATAAAAAAATGAATGTTCTAAAATGTCGGGTTCACCAAAATGAATCAGAAAGAAAATAGGGTGGGGGAGTTCCCACCTTAGTCTCCTTTAGCCACTCAATAATGTCTTAGGAATCCAAATTGGATTGACTATCAACCTCAAAGGTGAGTCAATTCTCAACAAGGAAGACCTAGGAGGGGGTTCCTCAAGCTTTGAGGGGTACACCACCAAGCGAAAGCTTGGAAAAGACAACTTAACATTCAACTCACAAAACCTAGTAATGCAAGCTAAATGATGGATGTAAATGATGACATTAAGCAATAAAAAGTTATGATGTATGTACCTAGGAAGTTTGGAAATGTGATGAGGATTCTAGAAATGCAAAAATACTGTCAAAATATGCTATGGAGGACTAAGATGCCCTTAGTGTTGTCTTAGTACCGTTGTTGTTTTTTAGGGAAGATGCAGAATCTTTGGATGTCGGAATTGGATCTAAAAGAATCTCTGAAAAATACCCTCGGGAGGACTAAGATGCCCTAGGTGGTGACTTAGTTCCATCTGGAATTTCTGAAATCTTTGAATGTGGTCCTAAGGCTCAAGTTCTGCACTTTCTTCTTCTCAGATCTCAGGTCCTGAAACTTCCAGGTCTGGCCTGTAGGTGAGTTTCCATGAAGATGAAAAATTTGCAATGCAACTTTGCAACTTTTCACTTCAAATGATCTTCAAGTCTTCAACCTAAATCTACAATTTCAAGCACACGAGAGAGGAAAAACTTGTTGATTGTTAGTAAATGGGGGTTTTCCTTGGTCAAACCCCTTGTTGGTAATTAAACTTTGAAATGAAATAGAATAATGAAGGGAAATGATGAATGAACAAAGTGCTATGTTGCAACTCACCAAACCCTTGTTGTGAAATTTGCAAACTTGTGTGAACTGGCTAGCTTAAATGTAGATCTTGAATCAAAGGAATGCTTGATAGATCTTGACTTGAATTACTTGCTTGAATCAAAACCCTACATCACAAATGTTAGCTCAAAAACACATATGATGCTTGAATCTTGATGATTGCTCCATATACTTGATGAATTGCTCTTGAATGCTTGAATACTTGAATGCTTGGATTCTTAGATTGCTTGTTAGATTGCTAGGTATGAAAATATGAGAGAAGGAACCTTGTATTTATACTTATCTATGCTTAATATCCCAAAATTACACCACACCAAGCCGACATATGAATTCATTAATTAAAGGAGGTTAAACCCTGCCAAGATTTGAAATTAAATCCCAAAAATACCTTAAGGGGGACTAAGACACCCTAGGTGGCATCTTAGTCCCAAGGCATCAAACTCGGGGCACAGACTCCAAAAAGGGGCCCATTTAAGGCACATTTGAAATCAGGGTCCCAAGACCTTTGGGGAACAAAGACGCCCTAGGTGGCGTGTAGCACCCCTCCACTTTTTGGCTCTTTTGATCAGACAATGTTTTTTCTTTGTTATGCTTTGTTTTTGTTAATACTTTGACTATGGTACTTGGTTACTATTTGATCGCAAACTGTAAAGCGATGTGAATGTTATATTTTGATGTGATGGTATTTCATTATGATGTTATCATTATGGCATGCATTGGATTAGCTTAGCAGATATTTGAATTAATGATGTTTTATGCTTTTGATTATATTATTGATGTTAGATTCGTCAGTTAGTAATATTGTATTGGTGAAGGGGACGGGATTGCACCACTCGCTTGCGAGTGCCCTGTGATTCTGAGATTTCCTCTTCACGATGTGTTTTATTATGTTATATATATGCATGTTCGATATACTCTTTGTTCGCAGGTTGACAGGTACAAGACATCGACTCCACCTGGTTTCACAGGTTTGAGCGTGTCCATTGGCCAACGACATTTGATTGGGAGGTAGTAGCTGGGTTTTTCATGCCAAGTCATCACCCTAGTCATAGTGTGTCGTCAGGTTGTAGATGGGTTTAGTAGTTGTAATGTTGTTCATTTCACCTTGGTTATTATTTAATTTCAAGTTATAAAGGTAAATAAATGGCTTACGTAGTTAAGTTGTTGATTAAATAAATCTGGTTATAATGTTAGAAATGTTATTTAATTTATTAATTAATTTAATTTAATTAATAAAATAATCTAATCTTGGATTAGATTTATTTTATTGATTAATTAAATTAATTGTGTTGAATTGATTAATTAAACTTATTTGTGGAGTAAATAAATTAAATGGTTCATGTTGTTTTGAAAAGTGCATGAAATTAAAAGTGTTAAATTATTTTTGAAAAGAAAATTTTAAAAGTTGTAAATTCTTTTGAAAAGAAATTATTAAAAGTTTTAAATGCTTTTTGAAAGGAAATTTTTTAATAGGTATTAAATTCTTGTTGAAAGAAAATTTAGTTTTAAATTTAAAAAAAACAAAATATCTCAAAAATGGATAGAGGGAGAAATAACTATGGTGGATGGGATATTTTGGGAAGTTGACTAAATTTGGGGAAAATTGATGAGAGTGGGATTTTTTCATTTTTTGGAGAAAAAGATTGTTGTTAAAAGAAATGAAGGTTTTCTTATTTTGAATATGCATTTTGGATTTTCATGGAGTTTTTGGGAGGAGAATGAAAAATTGAAAGAAAGAAGGGGATTACTGTTTTGTGGGTTTTGGATTGGAATTGTGGAAAAGCTTTGTGGAATTGTTGGGAAGGAGTTGGAATCAGAGGGAGAACCTGTGCACCATCTGACATCTTCTCAAGCTCTGGACTACCAGGTTCATGTTATTTAAATTGTTTTTGAATTTGAAAAGATTCATGTATTTGGATATGTTGTTTGCAAAATCCTTGCTTGGAAACTCAAAATGATTCTTGTGGAAAAATAAACCTATGTTCAAACTTGTTCAACAACTCTGGAACCTCTGTTTTAAATGGTTTTCTCAAGAAGAAAAGAAATGGTGTTCTTGACTGTAAATGAGCATTTAAGTTTTAGTTCTTCAATTAATTATGCAAATTCCTTTTGTGGATTTTTAAATATATATACATACATTTATCTTGTGTTTTGAGTTTCATTGGGGAATAAAATATATATATATATACCCCTGCATTCTGGCGGATAAAAATCCGCAGGGTTTTTAAGAATTTTTTTTAAATAAATAAAAAAAAAAAATGTTTTGGGGTGCTTCCCGCCTGCTCTTTACTACCACACCACCAATGGGGCCGCTTCATTAATGGGTTTAAACAGTTGGCTAGTCAGGTTAAAAACCTAGCCACCCCAACCCTAATGCAAGGTGCACAGCCTGAGGGAAAAAACGCGTGTGTTTTTTTATTTCATTTTTTTTATATAATAAAAAAAAAATTATATTTTATAATATTAAAATATTAATATATATTAATAATAATATATATATATATATAGTTGTGGATATAAGTTTAAAATATATATTAAAATGGATGATTAAAATAATGACGTGTCTTTTATGTAATTGGGTTAAATTTTAAATCAATATGCAATAGACGAATTAATGGATTTATTTTTAAGATAATATTTTTTTTGAAAGGACAAATATTGGATTTAAAAAAAAAATGTTTTAATAGCGAGATTAATGGATTTTAAAATGATTTATTTTGCAAAGGAGAAATAGTTATTTTAAAATGATATGTTTTAAATCGAAGAAGTAAATGTTTATTTTGTTATTATTTAAAAGCAATTAGGGAATTGAATATTTGGTTTAAATTTCATCTTTTGTCTGAAAGAGACGTTATTAAATCAGTTTTATTAAGGCAATAAATTACTGAATGTTAATGAAGGAAATGGATTTAGGAAATCCAAATATAGATTTAATTCTTGTTTGATTGCCCTTCTTGAATGTACACTTCTTCTGTTTTCGCTTTGGGGAAATTGATTAGAAGGGTTGTTAAGTCTTCTAGAAGGGGTTTAACTATTTGGGGTTGTTGTATTATGTTAGTCAACCTTTGTATTGCCTTGGGTAGTGTGTATAGTTATATCCTGTTGTTTTACCCAGTTTTCACGAACGGGGATGGTTTGTGTCTCCTTGGATTAGGAGTGGATTATGTGATTTGTGCCTCCTTTGAATTAGGAGTGGTTTATGTGGTTTGTGCCTCCTTTGGAAGGAGTAGATTATGCGTTTTGTTGCCTCTAGTGTTTGGAGTGAGTTTTCATTATATGTTCCTCCTAGAGTTGGAGTGGTTTTATCTTGTTAGTATGCACTTGGGATTCCCTTGGTGATTGGTTTGTCTGTGTTGTCAAGTAGAAGAGTGGCTTCTGTTAGACGCCAGAGCCCAAAGAGGTAAACTGGGTATCCTTCGGGGTGGTTTAATCAAGTGATAACTAAAACAATATACTTAGAAGTTTGGGTAGTATTTCACATTAATCAAGATAATTTAGCCTCACTCATAGAAACAAGTGCTCATATAGGCTTGGATGAGTGGGAAGGCTTGGAATGGAAAAGTCATCTATCTTGTCTTTACGAGAGGTATTTGATTCCGCATGAGTGAGTATGGGGGCCAAGATTCAGTTGAGGCCACCAGCATATCCCATAATGGGGGCTGGAGCCTATGAAGATTCCCAGAGGATATCCCATGTCGAGTTGTGTGATGACACTCTTTCTACGACAACAGTTGGTATGTGATTTTGTGTGTATAGTTTCTTAACATACTCGATCTGTTTTATAACTGGAAGCAATGTGACCATGTTAGAGTTGTACTGGTGTTGTGTGATTGGTTGTGTTAGTATGAGTCAGTATGTGTCAACCTGTGTCTAGAGGTAGATGGGATCATCTAGGAATCCTTGTTACTATCTCCTAGCATGGGGGGTGGGCCTTCGGGTACCACTTGGTTGGGTGGAACGTGCACCTTTCTCTGTTGGGTTTTCTTCTTGTTCGTGTGGACGATATTTCCAGTTGGAGAGCTCATGGGATCCAACTTCATTTCATGCTTTATTCATTTTAGTTGAATCTTGTAATTTATTACTGCTCATTTTTTTATCGAGGTGGAAGTTGTATTATGTAACCATGCTTATTGGATTTACCTCATTTGGGGAATGAGAGTTGTAATCTTATTGTTAAATGATTGTTATTTGAAATCATGTGGTATCTCTTATTCTTTGATGTAATTTATCATGTATGGAATGTATGTGTTTCTTAATTCGTTAAGTAATTAAATGTTATGGTTTCAATTCATGTTTCTTGTTTGGGTTTTAAAGTAATCTCAGTCTCGTAACCTTAGAGGTTGTTGGAAATGGGTAGTGAACTTGCATGTTATTTGTACTTAAAGAAAAAAAATTGTGCGTTTGAGTAGTTAATTGCAGCTTCCTCTAAGGATGCGTGGCAGGGTGTTACATGGCGTCTTAGTCCCAACCCAAAAATCAGGGGCACACAGCCAGAATCATTAAATTATCATAAACATCCATTGATGTTTGTTGGGATTAGCCAGAAAAAAGATATAGTTTATTAGGCTTGTGGATGTAAAATAGGACCAATTAAGACATAAATAGGGATAAACAAAGCAAGGCATGGCCAAACAAGTGTGAAAATGTAAGGGTATGCATTTTCCTACACTACATTAGGTTATAAAAATATGTGATGGAAGCATGGGCTAATGTCATAAAGGAACTACAAAGAAAAACATATGAAATAAAACATTACACAACTCTACCACTCAAGTATAATCTAAACACACTAACTAATAATATGTCATCATCTAGGTGTTCATAACTAGTAAGTAAAAATTATTTTACATTGTAAGAATTATAGACCCATCATAATCACATATAAATGATCTTCACTAATTCTTATAATTTCTTTATGCAATATACGATAAGGAAATGATGTAGAAATGAACACATGAGAAGTTAATAATTTATCATCACTATGCACATGAGATATAAGTAAGTGGGGTATAATTAAATGACAGGATATAATGCATATCTATAGGTTGCAACATGAGATGTGGAATAATGATCATCACTATGCTCATCATCATGTATGGAAGGAGGTAATTCATTCAAAGCACATAAATCTATAGACATATGTAATGTACCTAGGGATAGGATATTATGGTGTATTATGTAGTATTAAATAAATATGGTTGTAATAAATAAAGGTGTGGTTGCATATACTTTGTAATTCATCCCACTAGTTAATTAGAATAAAAAGTATATATCTCACATGCATGTGATAGTAGTAATTGTCTTTCACAAGACTATATACTATAATATCATACCAAGTGTAAAATATTTATCTTGAATATTATAATTGGAGTTTATGCTCTATAGGAAGTTTCCCCCCACAAAGTGGCATAGGGAGATTATCCCCTCAAAGTAATTATATGGTGTTCCCCTATATTAAAGGTTTGGTCATTTCTAGATATACATTGCATATTTCTATTATTTTGTGTGAGGTTCTTAACATCTAACATTAGAGCTCTTTCTAGGGGAAAGTGAGGAATTTTTCCCTTTTATGGAAAATTTATTATAGAGGATAATGTATCTCATTATGTCTTTAAGAAAGTGGTTTTGAATTTATTTCAAAAAGTACAAAATATTTCCAAAAATTGGTCACAATAAATATTTGGATTAATATCAAGGGGGATATGGCGATTCGAAGTTGACCATATGATTTAGATTTCTCAAAAACTATTGATGAGAATTTTTTAAAAAAGATGACTCATAATTTAGGTGAGGAAATCAAATTTTATTTTTACAAGTGAAATAAAAAATTTAAATCTACATTTCTATGTGATAGGCCAAAATTGAAGTGGCATTTGAAATGGATTTACTGTTTAATAATAAAATTTTAATTTGGTTTACATCTCAATATGGGGGTGTAAAATTTTGAAAGGTGTAGTGGCTATATGCACTAGTGTTGCAATTAGTGAGGTGAGTGTGGATGAAATATCTAACTATTCTAAAGAAAGAAACACTATTCTTTTAAAAATACCACAAAAATTATTAACAATTATACAATATAAGTTGCTATAGAAATTCTTTAAACAATGCTAGTACAAGAACTATTTAAAATATTGTTAAAATTGTTCAGGTTGCTACAAGAACTATGTAGGTTGTTGGAACTCTACATACCGCTACAAATACTATGTAGATTACAAGACTGTATTCTACTACATAACTATATACAGGTGATAGTAATATCAATAATAATAAAAACTAAAATTTAACACTTTAAAAGCACACAATAATTAAAAATTATATAAATGGATGGACTTGATTGTCAACAATACATAATCTTATTCTAAATCATCTTATTTTATTTCTTTTGTTCATGCCTCTAACATAGAAATTGATCCACACTATAAAATAAAGCATAACAATGTTCAATTGGAAAAATAAAATAATATCACCACATTTCATTAGAGGGGGCGATCCTCTTTGTCCATGTGGTGGTTGGAAAAAAGTACTGCAAACTCTTAAAAAATCCATGATTTTATGTATTATGTTGCTTTGAAAAATACATAAATGTATGTTCTATGCTACTACAATTTCTCCATGATCTATTACATCTTTGGTATCCTCCTTTCTACACTATTTAGTATGGTTTATATAATTCTTTTGAAACAAATAGATAAGAATATATGGACTTCATTTGGTTCATAGTTGACAATTCTACTCAAAACAAATGTGTTTGTTTGCTATAGCCAAAATTCACACAAAATACAAAATTGAAATATCATTGGTTATAAATAACATAAATGGTTTATTTTTATCTTCAAAATATTCTCTGAATTTAAGACCTTATTGGTTATAACTTGAAAGACTAAATTATAGCTTAATCACATATAATAAAAATATTTATCAATTAGAAATAATTTGTTAACAAGTGATCCATGGGCTACAAGAAGTTTTTTTTGTCTCCATTCTCCATCCTCATTATCATGTTGTAGGGTCTATTTTCCAAGGCTAAAATGATGATCATTATTAGTAAATGCAATCCAATAATTAATTTCCATATTTCACTTCAAAACTAGATATTAAATGCCACTTATTTGTATTTAACCATATGCAACAAAAATATTAAAAAGACTAGGATATAATATAGAAATGGAGTAAAAAATGTGAGGATTTTGGTGTACGAAAAATTCTAGAATATGGGATAAAATAGAACATAATTGCCTCTCACCATTTCCCCCAACTTGGTATATTGCATGTCCTCATACAATCTTTTATTACTAAAAGACTTGGGTTTTATGACTTCTACCTTATTCATCCTTGACTACTATAGCTCATGCTTAATTACATTGCACTTTTAATTGTCACTATCAACTCTTCTTTATGATTAATACTTCTTATTCTATGCATTGTAATAGGCACAAGGTCTGGTAGCCAAAGTAACTCAACAAATGGGAACATCCAAGAACTACAAGAGACACTATGAAAAAGTGCAACATGAAATATATTTGTCCCAATGAAACATCATGGATCATGCTAGTGGTAGTTGATTCCTTATTCACTTATGGTAACACCTCAATTGAATGTGTAGTAGTTTGGACTTGTGATAGGTGATCAAAACCATTTTGACCATAACAAACTAAAACATAATTACACAAGTGAGCTATATCAAGTATAATAGGAACTTCGATAAAGTGACACAATCATGGAAGAAACAAATATATATATATATATTTCAATTTTGATAATGACAAGTGATTGTTGGCAAGCCGATTTTCAATCACCTATTGTGAAAAAAATTTTCACTACTAATATTTTTTTCAACTATAATGCATCAAAAGTTGGTTTTCAAATTGTAGTTGTCTAACAACACTTGAAGGTTTACATTGTTAGAATTTATTATTTTTATTTTTATTTTTCATTTGATAAATTGCATACATGACTCAAATAAAGTAAAAATATCATATGAATTTTGAAGTGATACCATCCAAAACCTAGAGTTCCTTTTCTATCCCTTTAAAAAAAGTAACTTTTGATATTAGTTTCCTTGTACAACTTGAAATGATGACTAACAATACTATTTAAACAATCTTGATCTCATTCATCCCATGCCACCATGTATAGAAGTTGCAAAAGGTAAGGTTATTTAGCGAAAGACCAATGATAGTCTCCCAAGGTAAGTGCAAAAAGATGGGGGGGAAAAAGGGGGTCTTAAGTGGCCACTTTTTTTCTTGAAATAAGGAAATACTGACCTTGGACGTGGAATTGAGGATAGTTACACTCAAAATTTTGAGATGCAACAAAAACAAAGATCATAGTGCTTTGAGTCTACTTTCTAAACTACTATTTTCTTTTGAAAATAGTAGAGATAAAGGGGTTCAAAAGAGGGGGCCACATAAATTGGTGTTGTTTTTGTCAAAAAAACTTAACACAACAAATTTTGTGGCTCCCTCAAAAGGTTAATTTTTTTTTTTTTTTTCATATTTTTAAAATCGCTTCAGTGAGAAATTAGTTAGCAGTATGTAGCTTATGCTTGATTTTTCAAATAATTTTTTAATGAATATTTGATTTTTTACTAATTTTCATAGTGGACACTTCTTGAAAAACAAAATTTTGGCTGTGCTACCCCTATAAATTTTGAAAACTAATTGAAAATCATTTTTTTTAATGTGTAGAATGGAGTCTAGTTTCTAAAAATGTAATTTATTTGAAATTTCAATGAATGGTTAATTTATAATGAAAAAACACTAAACACCAGTTTTTGCCAAAAACAAACACACAAACAAAAGAAATTATAGATCAAAGGCTTAACATTGTCAAAATGTGAAAAAAATTACATCGTTAGATAACTAAGAGACAACCTAACATTACCTAGGTGTTCGATTTGTTCGACCTTGAAACATGTGCAAACTTGATGCTTAACATGAATGCAATTATGTGAAATATTGTAGAATTTACAAAAAACATGTCTTTGGATGTTGGGAAGGCACTCCAAGCCTTTGGGTTGGTATTCCAAAGAAAATACCAAGCCTAAGGCTTGGGGATTCCCAAATAAAGAAATACTGTGAGTGCATTATAATGTGCTCACATTATTTCATAGTTTTGACATATTGTTTGCGTTTGTGCCAAAGAATTTCCTAGCAAGACATAACACGAGTGCGCTATAATGTGCTTGTGTTATGTCTTGCTTTGTTTTAAATGCTAGTCTATTAAATGTATGTATATATATTTGTATTTATGTATGTATGTATGCTTGTATGTCATGTATGTATGTATGCATGTATGCATGCTTGTATGTATGTATGTATGCATGTATTTATGTATGTATCAGTGTATGTATGTATAAGTATATGTATATGTATGTATATATGTATGTATGTATTAGTGTATGCATGCATGTATATATGTAAGATTGTATGTACATATGTATGTATGCTTGTATGTATATAAGATTGTATATACATATGTATGTATGCTTGTATGTATGTAAGTATGTATGTATGTATGTATTCTTATATGTATGTATGTGCTTAGAGGGAGGGATAATTTTAAGAGAGAGAGAGTTGTCTAGGTAGGGTGGGAGGGAGAGAGGGAGAGAGACATGAGAGAGAGAGAGAGAGGTAGTGAGAGAGATACCCAAGAGAGGGAGAGGGAGGAAGGGAGAGAAGGGGTTGGAGTGAGAGGGACTTAGCTAGGTAGGGTGGGAGAGAGAGAGAGGGGAGGGAGAGAGAGGGAGAAAGAGAGATATGTAGGTAGGGTTCCAGAGGGAGAGAATTGAGAGTGTGAGGGGGTGAGAGGGAGAGACTTGAGAGATAGGAGAGAGAGGGAGTGCAGAGAGAGGGAGTGGGAGAGAGAGGGAGTGAGAGAGAGGGAATGAGAGAGAGAGTTGAGAGAGGGAGAGGCTGTGGGAGGGAATGATCTGAGAGAGGGAGAGAGAGAGGGAGTTTGAGAGAGGGCATTGGAGTGAGAGGGAATTATTTAGGTAGGGTGGGAGGGATAGAGAGAGGGGGGGAGAGAGAGAGTTACCTAGGCAGGGTTCCAAAGAGAGAAGGGGTGGGAGGGAGAGACTAGAGAGATAGGGAGAGAGAGGGAGTGTGAGAGAGAGGGAGTGGGAGAGAGGGAGTGATGGAGAGGGAGTGGGGGAGAGAGAGAGAGTCAATTGAAAGTCCCTAATTTTTGTCCACTATCCTCTATGTGTGCTTCGCGTTTGTAAATTGCAGCTATTTCCTCATTTCAATTTTTGAGAATGTATGTTTTAGAAATTCTTACTCCTTTTTAATTCAAAATGGTATGGTACTTGTGCCTAGGGAATTTATATCTGATTTAGTGAAGTGGCTTGGAGTTTATATTTTTTTCTTTAGCTCTGATTTAACAAAAGCCACTGTGTTTAATGGTGTAGCATCTTTTGTAATATTTTTTGTAGGGTAGATGTCAATTATAAAATGCTTTGATTTGTGGATTGTTCTACATTACTATTTTAATTTCGTCATGTTTTTAATAAATTTTACTTTTCAAATGTATCCCTTGTGCTTTTCCATGCCTTATATTTTACTGTAATATCTCAATGATTCTTAGGTTTCTGATTTTGGTTTTGTGGGGATGTAGGAGGAATATCGCAATACCGCACTTTACTTGCTTGGTCTCTGCGGGAGTGTGGGGAATGTCACTGCGGTACCACATGATATTTAGGATTTCTCTGCAGGGATGCGAGAGTCACCCACCTTCTCACACACTTCTTAGGGTATGCCCACAGTAAATCCGCGAACACTGCATCTTATCATCTTGAAGTCTGGCCATTGCAAGCCTCTATTGAATTCCACTCAAGCAATCATGCCTTACCTTGTTCCCATTTGATCTTTCCACTAGTTGGATCAATCTCTTTCGATGTTCTCCTGTCGCTTTGACAAAATCATTTCATTATTGAAGTTAGGTAAATAAATGTTATCACTTCATCGAAGGGACCAATGTCTCTATCCCATCGATACATGCCTTTCTCTTCGATGAACTTTTCCATTTTCGTTATATCACAAGGACTCATAAATTATAGGTCAATACATACGACAAGAATGCACTTCATATAAAGGTAGTGATGGTACAAGAATAAGACCATTCATGAGCTATACTTGTATATAGATAATGATTGCACACCTCTATATAGGTATGGTATGCCTCCAAGAAGACACAAATTTAGTATATTTCAATTGAATCTGAATGCATCAATCAAAACTTCAATTCATAGAATTTAAATTGAAGTTCATTGAATGCTCTAGGTAGTCATATTTATTTTCATGGCTTCATCTTTTGTTTCAATGTATTGATACTTATATGAGGGTGATTCCACAATAGTGGTTTACAATTTTTTGGCCAAACTGGACATTGAAATAATTTTTCTTTTAACTAAATCTTCACTTTCGGGCACCTATAGCGGCTAAATTGTGAGGAATTTGAAGATGATGCAAACTAGAGTTTCATGACACTTTGTTTTTAGATTCTAAATATATTTTTTTCAAAATTTTTGGAATCAGATTGCACTACTTTTTCCATCTCCCACGAAAACTAGTTTTTTTCATAAAATAACATTTTTAAAAGTGATGCTCACCGTATAATGCATAACTTTTTTCCATGAAGATAAAATTCTAATTATTTGAATTTAGATTTGTAACTCAATATCTAGTGCTTCCACTTGGTTAGATAGTTTTATTGAATATTTTTTCTTTAATCAAGTTTTGAAGTCAAACCAATTACAATTTAGACATAGTGCACCATATAATGCGAACTTTTTGTATGTGTCAAAATTCAATTTTATTTTTTGTTGGATCAAGGACTTCAATATCTAGTGCACTCATATTTTTAATTATTTTGATAATATGTTATTTTTCCACATGTGTATAATGAGAGCTTGATTTTGATGAAAATCTACATTCACAAGAAATAAAAATAAATATAATAATAAAATTAAATTTATTTAAAATTATATTTTTGGGAAGCTTATAATAAGGACTACATACTTAAAAATAAATAAATTTTAAATGAATTCATTTGATCCCCCAAAAGGTAAATCAAAAGTGGTTTTTATCAACATTTTGATAGGTGTAAATGAGACTCTGTTATAGGTATGGTTTAAAACTAGCGAGTTTCTATCCAAGGGGGTTTGATCTAAGGTAGTTTGATCAAACCCTCTTTAATTGGAATGCTTTAAATAGAACTTTTTAAGGCTTAAATCATTATATTTTCTAAAAATATGTGATTTCAGAAAAAATCAGAATCTCCCATAAATTGTAAACCAACTTAATGGGATCACCCATGACAAAAGTAGTATACATAAATTAATTTTATCTACAAAGCATAGGCATTACGATCTACTTAAATTACCATTCCATATATAAGGTTTTCTCTCCTTTTTTAGTTGCTTTGCTTGGCATAGATTGTTATTAAATCATGCCCTATAATGCTTTCTAATTTGTAATTTCCCTAGATGATCATTATATTGAAATTAATAAATAGCTATGCTTACCTTATCTTGCAATATGGCCTTTAGCTGCTATTGGCATTGAACCAAAATTTAGTATTCCTAAATCTGCCAAACTGGATGAAGTTATGATTGCAAATGGATTCATTAGAAGTGTACTATCCAATTATTTTTGGTATGCAACTTATAAAGTAATGCTTATTTGGATACATTAAGTTTGGCATTTGATTCTAGAACTAAGTTGGAATCATATTTTCACTAATAATTTTAGGGCACTATTTGTGTTATGGACAACACCTCTTGTTGCAACTCTTGGCATGTCCCTTAGCATTCATCTTGAAATGACATCTGACACGGTAATGTATAGAGATAATTAAAATTAAATATTTCACTGGAAATTAATTCTAAAATCTCACATAATACTAGAACAAATAAACCCTTTCACAGAGAAAATAATTTGCTTGCACATGAATGAAGCTCTGGATTGCAACTTGCAACCAGCTGTCTCATTTTTTTTTATTAATCTTGCAATGAATTTACAATCAATCTATAAAGGATTATGGGTTGTAGAAATCCCTTACAAAACTCTAGGAAAATGCAATAAAAATGATTTGCAACCAGCAAATCAAAGCTCTTGAACAAGCTTCTCTCCAACACCTGCAACAATAAACCACTCTCAACAATCACACCCTTCAATTTGCAACCATTGATGATTCTTGTGCCTCTATGAATCAAATCAAATCTATAACAACACCTTCCAAAAACCCTTCCTGGAGGCATGCACACCCTTCTCTTCCATTTTCCTGTATTCTAGCAAGCTTGTTTCAAAAAATGATTATTTTTTCATTAAACAACTCCAAACCACCTTGAAACGAAATGTGAGTACATTTCATTTGAATTTCTTGTCATTTCAAACCCCACTTAAAAAACTCATGCCCATCTCTTGTAACTCTCCATTAAATTAATTTTCATTAATCAAATTTAATAAAAATATGCTTTAAAAACTCAAAAACATGTTGTGAATGGTCGATAGTGCTTTAATGGCTTTCCAGATTTTTCCATGAAAGCAAAAATCAACTTTTCCCAACTTGGGTGTCCACCTCCTGATTCCCTATTTTTTAGGAGTTGAGGAATTTCAAATTTGGAGTTACAAGTCAAATTAATTGTCTCCAAGAAACCCATGCTTTCTTTTTCTTTTTTAGGATTTTCAATTAAAACATATTCTCCACTATGCCACCTTATCTTGTTTGACCCAAATTTGCTTCAAATTGTAATTTTCAAATTCCAATATGTCATGACATTCAAATTCAAAACAAAATATGAATTTCACAAGATAAAACATGAAATTAAATTCACAAAAAAATTGCAACAAAATTTGAACCTCTTTTGTTGACACAAGATTGCCACTATGCCATGGATGCTCCTGCATCAGACACCCACGATAGAAGAAAATTGATTCTACCACTTTCCAAAAGGATATCCAAGGTGAGTGATATCAACCTTAGATAATCATGAAACATCCTCCATAGGCCTCCCAAACCATTTCACCAAATACTCCATGTATTGCTTTCTCCATGTATTGCTTCCTCTTTGTACTTCTTTTCACCCTGCTGTCAAGAATTGCTTCAATCTTTTCATTTTCTAAACTATGTGTGAGTGCTGGTGGATGTTTAATTGCTGAAACTTCATCATTTTGACCTTCATGAAACATGTTCAGATTTGAAATATTAAAAAATGGAGAAATATTAAGCTCATTGGATAATTCTACCTCATATGCATTACTAGAATCATGCCTTTTCACAATCTTGCACGTACCAACCTTCTTCATTTTGAGCTTGTTGTATGCACCCACTGGAAATATTTCTTTTCTCAAATGCACCATGACTTCATATCCAACCTGAAATTCCTTATGCCTCCTCTTCAAATCAACATTAGTTTTGTAAGAAAAATTCATTATGCTGATATGTTTTCTCACCTCATCATGAAGACCTTTCATATGCTCTACAAAATCTTTACCATCTGCACTCTTTTTCACATCTTTATCAATCTTATTCAAGTCTAAAACAACTCTTGGACTACTATCATAAACAATTTGAAATGGTGATTTACATGTGCTTCTATTGACATAGTTGTTGTAGGAAAACTCAACTTGTGGTAGAATTAAATCTTATATGTTCAGTTTGTCTCCAATCAAACATCTCAGCGAATTTCCAAAGCTTCTATTTACCAACTCTGTTTGACCATCTGTTTGAGGATGGTATGTTGAGAAAAACTTTAATTCAGTGTTGAGCTTCTTCCACAAATTTCTCTAGAAGTAGCCAACAAACGTAGTATACCTGTTAGAAACTATGCTCTTTGGAAGTCCATGAAGTCTTACAACTTCTTTGAAAAAAAAATCTGCAACATTCACTACATCATTAGTCTTATGAAAAGGTATAAAATGTGTCATTTTAGAGAACCTATCTACCACAACAAAGATAGAATCATGTCCCCTTTGTGTCCTTGGTAAACTAAGAACAAAATCCACACTTATGTCCTCCCATGGCTTCTCTGGTACTGGTAGTGGCTGATGTAAACCAGTGTTTTGACTCACTCCTTTTGCCACTTGACACACTCTACAACCTTGCACATACTTCCTTACATCTTGCTGTGATTGAGGCCAATAATACTTCTCTCCAACCAATGCAATAGTCTTATCAAAACCAAAATGCCTTGCAAGTCCACCACTATGTTTCTTCTCAATTAAATTCAACCTCATAGAACTTCTAGGAATGCATAATTGGTTACCTCTAAACAACATACCATCTTGGATTAGGCAATCCAACCATTTGGTTCTATTTGTTTCCATAGGATCTTTGCAAGCCTTCCATGCCTCTCCAAAATCTAAGTCTCTTGCATACATATTCTTGATTTCATCAAAACACACAACTTCAACCTACATTTTGATGCAAGAACAAACAACCCATCCAAAAACTCACAAATCACAGAAGTTAAACAAAGAAAATCAATTGCATTCAAATCTGAAAATGATGTGCAACATGTTGAAACAAATACAATATTTATTCCATAATATGATCATCAAAATATTTTTTACAAAGTTCGGCTCTCCATGGCCATTTTCTCTTAGTTGTCCTTCAAACTCAATCTTCATCTCTGCTTCCTACAAGATTTGAAAATCTGCTCTCAAAACATCCATGTTGTTGTCCTCATCTCCACCTTACTTCCATGCAACCTCCTCAGCTCTCCCTCTTTC
The DNA here is from genome assembly GCA_007258455.2 of Sequoia sempervirens. NCBI lineage: Eukaryota > Viridiplantae > Streptophyta > Pinopsida > Cupressales > Cupressaceae > Sequoia > Sequoia sempervirens. The sequence continues at coordinate 541,079,215 of VDFB02270651.1, read as the reverse complement.
CTCCCTTTTTAAAACTTTTTGAAATCTAAATTAAAAGGCAATTAAATGTTCACCCAAAGTGGCATACCACTCCCTCAATAAAATATACATTTTAATAATTTAAATTTTTGCTGGAATCTTCTATGTTCGACATTCAAACCTGCTCTCACGTTTTTCTGAAGATGCCCCCCAAAATGGAGGTCTAAACATGGATTTTTTAATCAATAAAGTAAAAAATACTCGTCTCTTACCAATCCATACCCTTGTGCCTTCAAATTAATGACAATATCCATGTTTTCAGCTCTAAATTTATCTTTGTAATAGCTAAAAGAAATAATTATCATTTCTTGTTTTACCTGGAGCAATTGCATGGCAAAAAAGTGAAATTATGCCAATAATTTAAAATCCTTCATCATTGCCCTTTTTTTTTATGAATAGGCAGCTACTATTTATATTAATAATAAAGATAAAGTTACATATTCACAAAAAAAGGGCAGGTGGTAAGAAGGCACACCTCGAGAGTCACATGGGCAGAGCCCAAAAAGCCAAAAAATCAAAGTCACTTGGGCTTAGTTTAGAAAACCATAATTATTAGAAACATATAAAATAAAAACCGCCATCAAGTGATTGGAGTAATATCAATAGAGTCAGGAGGATCTTTGTCATCCATGTGTTTCCCCCATACACCAGCGGGGTCTGGAGTGACGTCGGGAGGAGGAACCCATCCATCATCAACATCTTTCTCTTTATCTTTATCTTTATCCTCACATCGAGGCTAGATTGTAAGCGCCATATGCGGAAATATTTTACTAGAGTCTGGCCAACCAGAGCTAGTAGTAGGAGTATCACTAGAGGGCCACCCCTAGCCAACCCACAGAGGAGGAGAACGAGTCCACCAAGGAGGGTAGGAACCATGCCGAAGAGGAGGTTGAGAGTAGGGGCGAGTAGAGCCACTCCACTGCCGGCTCTAAGAAGGTGACCGACTGCGAGAAGAAGTGGGCAAAGCAGGCACCTGAGCAATAGTACACGGGGCATTGCCCCAATGATCCAAAAGCACCTGAAGGTGAGCCACCTCAAGTGCAACCTTGTTGGCCTAAACTTGAATCTACAAGAGAAAATTAGAGAAAATAATAGTTTTAGAATGCAAAGAAACATTTTTATCCATTTGTGTGTTAGCAAATATGCAAACATTTATGTCTTTCCAAATATTGAAGAGGATTTTCACCCTAAAAGTGTGCCAAAGTTGGGTATATTTAGCAGGAAGTCTGGGTGAGTCTTCTAGTAGAATCATATGCCAAGAGAATGGCTCAGGTCTGAAAGGTAAAAAAAATTCATGAATCTAATTCCAAAACTGCTGAGTTCTTGTGCAAAACTAGAAGAGATGCTTAAAAGACTCATCTTTCCCACGAAAAGGGCAACGGGGGTCTTGGACCTTCTCATATTCTTGCGGGTCTTCTCACAACCCATCCCATCTTGTCTACTGCAATCTCACCTCAACTCACATGCTTCCACAACTTGTCCCTCTTGGATCTCAATTACTCAGGACTCCTCGCACACCTACAACAAATATCTCGATCTTCTCAAACAACTCTACCATGCTTCCTCTATCCACCCACGGGTCCTGGCATAAGCTTCCTCACATTTGGCGATCTTCTTATTCACTTAAAACCTTTGGCTCTGATACCATTTGATGCAAGAACAAACAACCCATCCAAAAACTCACAAAACACAAAAGTTAAACAAAGAAAATCAATTGCATTCAAATCTGAAAATGATGTGCAACATGTTGAAACAAATACAATATTTATTCCATAATATAATCAACAAAACATTTTTTACAAAGTTTGGCTCTCCATGGCCATTCTCTCTCACTTGTCCTCAAACTCAGTCTTTATCTCTTCTTCCTACGAGATTTGAAAATCTTCTCTCAAAACGTCCATGTTGTTGTCCTCATCTCCACCTTACTTTCATGCAACCTCCCCAACTCTCCCCCTTTCCTCCTGTTTTAAAACTTTTTGAAATCTGAATTAAAAGGAAACTAAATGCTCACCCAAAGTGGCATCCCACTCCCTCAATAAAATATACATTTTAATAATTTAAATTTATGTTGGAATCTTCTATGTTCGACATTAAAACCTGTTCTCATGTTTTGATGAAGATGCCCCCTAAAATGTAGGTCTAAACATAGATTTGGTAATCAATAAAGTAAAAAATACTTGCCTCTTACCAATCCATATCCTTGTGCCTTCAAATTAATGACAATATCCATGTTTTTAGCTCTAAATTTATCTTTGTAACAGCTAGAAGAAATAATTATCATTTCTTGTTTTATGTAGAGCAATTACATGGTGAAAAGGTGAAATTATGCCAATAATTTAAAATCCTCTATCATTGCCCATTTTGATTTTTCAATTTGCTTCAAAAGATGAATATGAGATAAATAAAATCCATCAAACATTACCTTTTGAGACTGCATAGATGATTTGGAAAAAAAAATTCAGACTTCAACGTTGCATAATAGGTGTCGAAAACTGACTTTTTACATAACTCTTACCAAAAACTCATATTCACATGAAACATTGTCCATATATGAATAATATCATCAAGATGATTACCTCCAAAGGATTTTTCTCCAACATTTAAAAATATTGAAAATTAATTATTTTTCGTAAAATTGTTTGTGGGAGCCTTAAAACTACGACAAAGCAAAAACTCAAATTTTGAAAATTAAATCTTGTGAGAGGTTTTCCAATGCAAAGAGATATTTGAAAAGACCACAATACACCAAAATTTAAGAAAATAGAAAACAAATATTTTTGGGCGATGCAGCATTGCCTGTGGACCCAGATGCTCCTGCATCACATTTAAATCAACAATCCTTGTCTTCTACTCAAAGCATCAAAAAATCTATTAGACTTCCTACTCCTATGCTTCAAAACAAATGTGTAAGTTTGTAAATTTACTCAACCCATTTCATGTGTTTTTGACTCAACTTCCCTTGACTTCTCAAGTATTGGAATTCTTGATGATTGGTATACGAAACAAATTCTTTTGGCATAAGATAATGTCTCCATTTCTTAAGTGCTTGAATGATTGCATAAAACTCTTGATCTTAAATTGAATACTTTTTCTTAGCATCATTTATCTTCTCACTACAAAATGCAATGGGATTACCTTCTTGGCTCAAAACAACTCCAATAACATTACCACTTGCATCACAATCCACTTGGAACACCTTGCTGAAATCTGGAAGTGCTAAAATAGGTTGCATTGTCACTTTACTCTTCAACAAATCAAAACTATTCGTTGCCCCTATAGTCCACTTAAATTCCTTCTTATCACCCCTCATAGTTTGAGTTAGAAGTGCAATAGGTATGGATTTGGGTGTTTTCTCCTCTTAAACTTCAACTTTTTCACTATCTCATCAGACACAAGATTGTCTGTGTTGCCACTATTAACTATGATATTACACACCTTTTCTTCACACTTGCACCTTGTTTTGAACAACTTCTTTCTTTGCATAGGCTCACCGTCTTCATTCAAGAGTGCTCTCCTTGTCATCAAAACCTCTCCATCTTCTGCATTTTCAGATTGTGAAGAAGGTACCTCTTCCTCATTAACATTTGCTGCTCTTCTTTGGTATTCTTGTATCCTTTTTGGCTTTTCTTCTTGTGGGAAATCATAGGCTCAAATCCCTTCTCCACATTTGTAACAAGTGCCCCTAAATGGGTCTCCACCATAACCACGTCCTCTACCTCTACCTCTAAAATTTTGGTTTCTTGAGCTTTGTCCATCCTCATATTTTGCTGCCCTATTGTTGCCCTCTTCATTCTTGTAACTCTTTTGCTAATTTTCTTCATTTTTGTATGTCCCTCCTAATTTTCCTCCACACCCACTTCATTTATGCTTGCTTTCAAATATCTTGTTCAAACTTTCCTCTATCTTCAATGCTATTTGATAAGCATCTTATTGCCACAACTCTAACCAATGCCATTTCTTCTTGAATGCTTGATTGCATCTCGTTCATGTACCTTGCAATATTTTCCTTGGTTACTTTTGAATGTCTAGTCCTTATGTGGATTTTATGGAATTCTTCTGTATATTCTTTAACAATTTTGTTTCCTTTCTTCAAACCTTGCATCCTCTTGAGCAAATCTAATTCATAATTGTTGGGATAAACTGTCTTTTTAATTTATCCACCATTTTATCTCATTTGGTAATATTCTCTTTTCCTCTTCTTTCCCTTTCCAATTGGACTTCTCTCCACCATATTGAAGCATGTCCTTTCAACCTTGTCTTAGCAAATCTCACTTTATTAGGATCCTCTACCTCCTCAAATTCAAAATACTCTTCCATTTCATTACGCCAATCTATCAATTCTTTTGGGTTCAAACTACCATTGAATGTAGGCACCTCCATCTTCAGTCTCTTTCCCATTTTCGTTAAAGATTTCAGTAGTGGGTCATTTGCAACTACTATAATTTCTTCTTTTTTCTCATTATCTAAACTAACATTCTATGTATGTTCATCTTCATCTTCATCATCTTCACATCTTGGGTCTCTCATTCTTGCAAATCCTCTCCTTATCTCATTTTGTAAAGTTTCAACTTGCCTTCTCAAGGCTCTAAATTCATCATTTCTAACAAAATTATCTCTTATTCCTCTTCCTCTACTCCTACCATGTGGGGCTCCTCTGGCATACATCTCTGCAACACTTCAACTCACAATCCTAGTGTAAACTGCCTCTCTTTGACGGTTTGTTTACACTCTTAGGATGAACTTGATCTAATACCACTAATGTATGGAGATAATTAAAATTAAATATTTCACTAGAAATTAATTCTAAAATATCACATAATACTGGAACAAATAAACCCTTTCATAGAGAAAATAATTTTCTTGCACATGAATGAAGCTCTGGATTGCAACTTGCAACCAACTGTCTCAATTTTTTTATTAATCTTGCAATTAATTTACAATCAATCCAGAAAGGATTATGGGCTGTAGAAAGCCCTTACAAAACTCTAGAAAAATGCAATAAAAATGATTTGCAACCATCAAATCAAAGCTTTGGAACAAGCTTCTCTCCAACATCTGCAATAATAAACCACTCTCAATAGTCAAACCTTCAATCTACAAAAATTGATGATGCTTATTCCTTTGTGAATCAATTCCAATCTGCAACAACACCTTCCAAAAACCTTTCCTAGAGGTATGCACACCCTTCTCTTCTCTTTTCCTGTATTCTGGCAAGCTTATTTCAAAAAATGAAATTATTTTTTCATTAAACAACTCCAAACCACCCTGAAATGAAATGTCAGTACATTTCATTTGAATTTCTTGTCATTTCAAACCCCACTTCAAAAACCCATGCCCATCTCTTGTAACTCTATTAAATTAATTTGCATTAATCAAATTTACTTAAAATATGCTTTAAAAACTCAAAAACATGTTGTGAATGGTCGACAATGCTTTAATGGCTTTCTAGATTTTTCCATGAAAGCAAAAATCAGCTTTTCCCAACTTTGACATCCACCTCTTGATTCCCTATTTTTTAGGAGTTGAGGAATTTCAAATTTGGAGTTACAAGTCAAATTAATTATCTCCAAGAAACCCATGCTTTCTTTTTCTTTTTCAAGATTTTTCATTTAAAACATATTCTCCACTATTCCACCTTATCCTATTTGACCCAAATTTGCTCCAAATTGTAATTTTCAAAGTTCAATATGTCATGACATTCAAATTCACAACAAAATATGAATTTCACAATATAAAACATGAAATTCAATTCACAACAAAATTGCAACAAAATTTGAACCTCTTTTGTTGACATAGGATTGTCACTATGCCATGGATGCTCCTACATCACATGGTGATTCATAGGCATCACTATTCAAAAATCTATATGCTTGGTTCAACTCAAGTATATCACCATATCATTTTTTCTTAATGGCTCTTGTGAGTATAGATTTTGTGCTTGAACGTGTATTTACATGATGAGTTCTAATCTTGTTTGAAATTTGTTTGGCATCATTTACAGGTATCTGCAAAATTTGTGATTGTAAATATTTCAAATAAATGTTCATGGAAAATGGGTCTGTGATATTATAATACACTGAGGATTATTTGTCTTCTTATTCAAGAAACAAAATATTCTTTTTGTCCTATATCAAAATTTGTAAAATATCAAATTGGACAAATTGCAACTGAGACAACACATGAACCTGGGTTGACATGTTTGTTGTCTAAGTCTGATGGCATTCGTGGGCTTGGTTTCTAGTAAATTTTTGTTGATAATGTTGTTCCAATCTAGTTGATAGCCTTCATTCTATAATGTCAACTTCATACTATAATATGAGCGTATCACCTTTCTTAAACTTTGAACAAGGTTCTGAAATCAAGGGTTCAATATGCATATTTTAGGCCTATGTTGAACACTCTATTTAAGACATTTGTTGACAAGGCTACAATTTTTTAATTGATTTATCTTTCTACTATATTTGGACTTACTTTTATAAATTTGCAATATACAATACACTTTTATTCTTTCTGAATTGAGACTAATAGTAATTTTGTTGGTTGTATTGAGGCACAACTTCATTCATGGTGGAAAAGACAACACCTTGTTGCTCATATCATATGGCACGTTGCATATAAACGAGGAAATATTCTAGGGTTATTGTTGGCTGCATTGAAGGAGAGAGCTTCATATATGGGACATGATCAACACTCTCCTTCTTGGTTTCTTTACTTGTGTGGGCTACCCCCACATATTTTTTCTTACATTCAACCCCTACCAAAGGGATGCAACACTCTTTCTTTTTGCTCTTATTTTTGCTGTCCTCTTTTAAGAGAACATTCTTCTTCCCATATCTCTCTTTCCACATTCGCATTTCCTCTTTAATCTTCTTTTCTAATATATTCACTTCAGCCCAAAGTTTTTCAAACTCTTCACAATGCTTCCTATTTTTCATGTCTTTCCAATACTGTTTCTAGAATAAAATTCTTACGAGTCTCCTCAAGACCCATCCCATCCTCTCAATTGTTGCAATTTTCTTAGCTCACATCACACACTCTACAATTTGCAAAGACATTTCCTTTGTGGTTTCCTAGCTTTCAATTGCTCAGGGCTTCTCTCCAACCTGCAACAATCCTTTTGAGCTTTCCACAACCTCCTCTTCTCTACCTGTAGGTCCTGGTGTAGACTGTCTCATGTTCGGTGATATTCCCACACACTCAGGATCATTGGCTTTGATACCATTGATGCAAACAAACAACTTCTCACAAAAACCCATAGTGCAATGCAAACTCTACTGCAACAAAAAACACTCACAATACAAAAACAAATGCAATTATTTTATTTTATTTTATTTTATTGCATCAAATCAACTCATGACAATTACATCAAATAGCAAAATGAAATGCCACCCTAGAGCATACAAAAATTTACACACAAGATTAATGAACCATAGATCTTCCTGTAGCTTCTTCTCACTGCCCCAAACTCTCTTTGATGTTGTTCAAACCTTCATATGACTTTTATCTTCTTCTTCACCTCTCACACGTTGGTGCTTTATCTTCTCTTAACCGGTGCTTCTCAACCCTGCAACACAAAACTCCCAATGATACCTCTAAGAGGCATATCTTCTTCTTCCCATTCCTCACAAACTTCTTCCCACGTTTTTCTTCAAAAACCCCTAAAAAATGCATTGAAAATCATCAATTGTTGCCCTGAATGGGCTCCTAACTCTCCTCCAAGAATAGCTCTGCATATACTATGTTTATTCAGGCTTAAATTAGGCATTTAAACTTCCAAAACTCCTCCAAATGCTGCCTTTACTCAAGGGGCGTTTTTCTCTGTTATGGAAATTTTAAAAGCTCTAAAATTTTGATTTTTTTACCTCTTTTATGTTCCAAATGCCCCCGTATGATTTATGCAATAGATAAACAATTAAATATGAAATAAAAACTAATATTTGACTTCCATGGCCTCCATAATGCCTTTGCAAAATAAAATTAATCAAATTGGTGCTTTAGAAGTGCGGAATCAAATGCTCACAGGCCAAAAAAATGAAAGTTATCTAATTCACACAAAAAATGGCATGCAAGCTTGGAATGGTATCCCATGGACCCCTACAAAATGATTTTACTCTATCCTTCTAAAATAATGAGATATTAAACTTTTCGTACTTTGCTAACAATTTTTAACAAACTTTTGATATTAAAATCTCTCAAATTGAAAAATGTATGACTTTAATCTTTTTTTGCATATTCACATGCCACCTCTAAGAATGCCCCTACCAAAGTATTCTACTCCAATCCTTATGAGTTTCTAAAAATATTTTTTGAAAATTGCTTGTAGAACCTTAAAACGATGATTTGACAAAAAAATGATTTTATTTAAATTTGAACACACTAAGAGCATTTCCAAAGCGGAGAGATGCCAAATGAACCCCAAAACACACCAAAACTAAAACTAAAACTTGAAGCTTGGTTTTGGTTGATGTTGATTGCCAATCCGCTCGGATGCTCCTACATCAAAATAGAATACGAAACTCAAACCATCTTGTATGAAAAGTAATTGCATTTGCTTGTGCTTTTGGATGAAATTGAAATACAATTTGAATAGACAACTATGTAAGTGATTGCATATGCATATAATCTCACAAGGAAAAACTTATTTTGTGTAGACAAATATGTGAATAAATATGTATATGTATGTATGTATATCTATCTATATACACACACACATATGCATGTGAATGATTTTTCCTCGAATTTAATTCCACTCTTCAAAGAGAATAATGGATCATGAGAAATTAACATTTGTAACTCCCACTAATAATGGATGGAGGTCGATTCCCTCATATGGCAAAAAGCTTCAGTCAAAGGTAGAGGAAATGGAGGAGTGGGTGGCCAACTAATAAAATGGAGGCAATAAATTAAGACCCACTAACTCTCCAAAATTAGCAAGGATTATTCGAGTCAGAGAATCAAGAAGAATCCAGTAAAAAGCAAGAAAGTCAAGGAAAAAGTAGAGAGAAGAGAAGGAAATTGTGGAGTTGGAGGAATGATAGTGCTTCCAAAGGAAGGAAAAATCACCTAGGCAGTATTGTTTGAGGTATTTCGAACTAGCCTAGTTTGTTCCTCTCATTTTCAATTTCTTTCTATCTTGTAAAATGATTGTTTACATCTTTGTATTACATTGCCTTATCAAGCATGTTCCATATTTTGGGTTATTTGTTTGCTCTATTGATCGACCATGTCGATCCATGTAAAGCCCATGTGGGCCAAGTCGCCTTGAAGGATTTGTGATTTTATTTTATTGCTTGACCTTGTGTAGGAGGATAGGTTTTCCATACCCATGACAAGATATTAATGCTCGTATGATATTAAATCACCATAGTCATGGCCAATCGACCGACCTATGTTAATTTGTGATTTCGGTTTGCATGTATACAGTCACCCTGTAGGCGACTAGCCGAATGGAACATATTGTTTATGTATATCGTTTGAGCAAGTTTCTCATTGTATTTTGAATCCCACCTAACTATGCATTAAGGTGGCGATGAATGCCCTGCTAAGTGCAACGGTCGAGCGGTGCACAATCCACTTTTATTTCATTTAAAACTCACCACTCACTGTTAAAGGGGACAGTGGTATCAAACAATATTTTGTTCGATGAATCAATATATTGTGATATCCACGACGACCCTTTCATGGCTGCGGGTGTTGTAAGCAATTGTTTTATAGTATAGATGAATATATATATGTATGTATATATGTATATATATATATGTAAACACATGAAAGTTAATATATATGTGACTACTATTGAATTCCTTTTGTTTTAACTAAGTCGAAGCATTGACCATGCTCTACTATTATACATGTATTTTGGGGTGTTAAACACCATTATGTGATTAAACCTGTGGCTTGATAGATATTGACCACTATTAACAAGGCTCAAGGTATCAATTCTATGTTATTAATGGATGATAACATGAGTATCATATATTCTCGAGGATGGCTTCGATGGGCAGAGTATAAGTTTAATTTATAGTGTTCTTTAAACCGAGTGTTTACCTTGATCAAAGAGAACTAGCATGAATACTTAGATTTGTAATAGAATAAAGGTATAATGTCTCTATTAATATCATTTATGGGTGTTGTAATGCAACTATGTTTCATTGATTTGTTTCTTTTTAGTCCTTATGAAAGACAAGTGACTGTGAAATAGATGTTTTCATTTGAATCTAAATAGAGATTAGATGATATCTTAACTTAAGAGAATAGTTGAATGAATTGATGTTATTTTTTTTCTTCTCTGAATATGAAAGTATACTTGTATGAAAGAGAATTTTATTTAAATCTTTAGAATGTATATACATATATTTCAAATTTATTAATTTCCAGACATATATGTGAACATGCATAAAGATCCCCTTATGCATGCTCACATACATGCAGTATACCTTCTGATTCATTTGGATTATTTTACTCATAGATCATATTAAATCTCTTGCAAATGGAACAAACTATAAACATGGAACAATGCTTAATTGCATATTTCATATGATGAATAGATGAATGGTTTACCTGACTTAAATGAATAATGTTTGATTAATTTAATAGAATGATACAATAATTTAGTGGTAGACTGTAGAACACTAGATTGCTACTAATAGATGCTCTAGAGGGGAGGGATACCCCTTGATATGATAAGATTTCTTCTAAGAATGGGTGCAAGAGAGTATATTTACTTTCCAAATCTAACTTGAGTTGCATTTCATTTAGCATGAGCTTGGACAAGCTTTGCAATCATTTTATATACATGTACAAAACATACTGTTATTAAATTTACATGCTCTCTATTGTTTTATTTACCTAACATGGAACTTGCATATTCTAACAATAGATAGAAATGCATGAAGTTAGGCATGCACAGATTCCACCTTTTAAACTATATTTCTTGCTAAGTGTTCGGTGCAGGGTCAGACATTCTTTGATTGGTGAAGAATTATGTGTGGAAGGCATTTGTTGTTGGAGTTATGGGAAGACACTAAGAGGGGGGGGGGTGAATCAGTGTCAACTTTTTCAACTTCGACCAAGATTTTTCATTTTGATTTCCTTTTCTTTCAACAATAGAGTAGAGTAATCACTTTTGAAAGCACAAAGATATGACAACATTAACACAGTCTATTTGACAACTTATGAAAATATGATTTGAGTGAGATATCTTGCATTTGCCAAAACATAGCTCATATTTGATCTCAATATTACTATGATTAATGCATTCATGAGTTGAATGTAATCATTCATAAACATAATTGAGAATAGTAATAATCCTAACAGAGAATTGAAAAATTAACACAAAAAAGTAGTGAGCACTCATAAGAACAAAGAGACAAAATATTTGTTGAGTGGAAAACCCTCTTGGGGTAGAAAAACCACTCCTAAACTGCCTTACTGGCTTAATCTTCAAAAACCACTTTTAACAATGCCTTATAGGCTAATTTCTAAGCACCAACTCAAGGAGCACCAACCCCTCA